>CAJHQP010001594.1:0-109893 GCA_905132765.1 Moricandia arvensis
ACAAGTCATGTATGTTCTGATCCTGAAATGTTTAGCGAAGTGTTTCCTACATCTGGATTAATAGTTTCTTTACCAAATGGTACAAGAATTCCCATATTGTTTACTGGAACTGTTTCTTTGTATGATTCTCTGATTCTATACGATGTGTTACATGCTCCATCTTTCTTGTTTAATCTGATAAGTGTGAGTTCTCTGTTACGTACAAGTCATTGCTCTGCTCATTTCTTTCCAAATTCTTGTTATATTTAGGAGTGTTCTCAGGCCTTGATGATAGGGAAGGTTAGCCATAAGCACAATCTTTACATTCTTAATCTTGTTCCTCGAGTTGTCTGATGCTTTTATTGGATCCTTGTCAGCTGATGGTGTACTTTGGTATCAACGCCTTCGCCATCCCTCGCCTGCCAAGTTACAAGTATTGTCTACTGAACTTTCTATTCCTAGGTATGTGTTTCCTTCTCATTCAAAGTGTCTTGTTTGTCTTTCAGCTAAACAAAAGCGATTGTCTTTTCCTTTCAATAACAATTTGTCTCTGAATCCATTTGATTTACTTCACCTTGATATATCCGGACCTCTATTGAAGGTTACAAATATTTTTTGACAATTGTTGATGATTGTTCAATAATGACATGGATTCATTTGTTAAAAATAAAAAATGATGTTCTTACTTTGTTTCCTGAGTTCCTTAAGCGTGTTTACACTCAATATCATGTTCGAGTTAAAGTTAAATGAAGTGATAATGCGCATGAATTAAAATTTACAGTGCTTGTTAAGGAACATGGTATGATTCACTATTTTTCTTGTGCTTATACTCCAGAACAAAATTATGTAGTTGAACGAAAACACCGACACCAACACCTGCTTAACGTTGCTCATGCTCTTTTGTTTCAATCCAATGTTCCTCTCTTATACGGGAGTGACTGTATTGGTATTGTTGTCTTTCTTATTAAATGTACTTCATCTCTATTGCTCAACCATCGTACTCCATATGAGGTTCTTTTAAATAGGAAGCATGATTACTCATTGTTACGTACGTTTGGATGTTTGTGTTATGTTGGTACTATACAAAAAGATCGTCATAAGTTCTCACCAAGATCGTCCTTTTCTTTTCTTGGGTTATCCATCGGGTTATAAAGGTTACAAAGTACTTGATTTGAATACTAATTCTATTCTATTTCTATTTCTATTTCTCGTCATATCATCTTTTTCATAAGTTTGTCTTTCGTCTGTCCTTCCTCTGAAAACTCCTACGTCTATCATTCCTGATTTCTTTTCTCATTTCATATTACCATCATATGTGCCTTATACTGCTGATATTGACGATTCCATTGATTCATTTGCATCTTCATCTACACCTTCATTTATTTAAAACCACATCCGACTGCATCTTCATCTACATCTCATCCTTTCATACCATCTTCATCTGCATCTAATCCTACATTACCATCATCATCCACATGAGTTTTTTCCATGTGCATCTCATTCTATTAATGTACCATTTTTGGCTACTGAGACTGTTGATATATGTGTAGTAAATCCTCCTCTTTTTGTTGCTCGTCCCAGTCGTCAAACTAAGTCTCCTAATTACCTCTATGACTACCATTGTGCCCTTCTTCAGACCAATGAACCTTTACCCACATCTCATACTACTCCTTACCCTTTGTCTTTTGTTCTCTCCTATCACAAATTTCAACAACCCTTTGTCTCCTTCCTTCTCTCTTATTCACTTGAAACTGAACCAAAAACCTATCGTCAAGCCATGGCATCTGAAGAAAGGAAGAAAGCTGTGAATGAAGAGTTACAAGCAGTGGATGCTAATGAAACATTTACGATTGTGTCATTACCTCATGGTGCGAATTTGATAGGATGTAAATGGGTCTTTACCATTAAGCACAACTCTGATGGCACAGTAGACTGGTATAAGAAACGTCTGTGGAAAAGGGGTTCACACAACATGAGGGTGTTGACTATATTGAAACATATTCCCATGTTGTGAAGATGGCTAGTCTGAAGTTGATGTTAGGACTTGCTGATATTCATGGTTGGGAATTGACCCAAATGGATGTGTCAAATGCTTTTTTTGCTTAGCACACTTGATGAGGACATTTACTTGAGTCTTCCTCAAGGATATACCCCTGCTCCGCGTGTTATCCTTCCTCCCTATGCAGTGTGCAAGTTGAACAAGAGTCTATATGGTCTTAAGCAAGCATCTCGCCAATGGAATCTGACATTTACAAAGGTTCTTGTTGATGATGTTTCATTTAGTCTGAATCAGATATCTCTATTTGTGAAGTCTACTGCCACAAGCTTTATTGCAGTGCTAGTCTACGTTGATGATATTGAAATTGTTAGCAACAATACTGGGGCATTGGCTTCATTGAAAACTTTGTTATTTCTGCTTTCAAAATTAAAGACCTTGGTCCTATGCGGTTCTTTCTCGGGTTGGAGATTTCTAGATCGGCCAAAGGTATTTCTATATGCCACCGCAAATATACACTTGATTTTCTTCAAGATGTTGGTCTGTTGGCTTGAAAACAAAGCTCGGTTCTATGGATCCATCGTTCAGCTGAAAACATAATTTGGTACTCCTCTTGCTTCTGCAACTCCATATAGAGAACTGATAGGTTCTCTCTTGTATATGACTATCACTGTCCTGACATCACATATGATGTACATAACCTTAGTCAATATCTTCACTGTCCTACTGATGTTCATCTCCGTGCTGCTCATCGTATCCTCAAGTATCTTAAGGGTAATCTAGGATTGGGTCTCTTTTATTATGCTAGTTATGAGTTATGCTTGAATGTTTTTGCTGATGCGGATTGGTGCTCGTGTAAAAACACAAGGTTATCTACATTTGGATTTTGTATTTACCTTGGTACGTCACTCATTTGTTGGAAGTCCCAGAAGCAGAAAGTCGTGAGCTGGAGTAGTACTGAAGCTGAATATCGCAGTCTTGCTGAAGTTTCACGAGATATACTATGGTCCAGCAACTTCTTGATGCTTTCAAGGTGATTGTCGCTACTATATGTAAGTTGTTTAGTGGTAACAAGTGTGCGGTGTATATTGCTACTAACTCGCACTAAGCACATAGAGATTGACTGCCACATTGTTCGTAATCAATTGAAGAAAGGCACCATTCATCTTATAAGCGACAATCAACTAGCTGATATATTGACAAAACCGCTTCATCCTAAGCCTTTCATGTTAATGCTTGAGCGCATGTCTTTGTCAAGCCTTTACAATCCTCCATGATCCGATTGTAAGGCTTGCGGGGTGTATCACGAATATTTTTACTGTGTTTTACATTTTCATATTATGGTGTAGGTTAGCACATTATGTGGATAAACTTATGTTAGCATTCTACTTGTATATAAGGGAAACTATACTTTACAGAATAATTAATGAGAAAGTTTACAATTTCATAACAAACTCTTGACTCAGCTTCATCTTCTACGTCACTCACATCTGCTTTTGATACTTTTAGGAATATTTAAATAACATTTACTACATTCAGCAATTATTCGGTTGATTAAAAAATAACAAAAATACAAAAGTAGAAAGCTTCATTATTGTAGGGTATGCCAGATATGTAATACCTAAAAGTATTTATTTTAATCTTAGTGTGTTACACGAGATCTTCAAAACTGTTTCCCTCTATTGCTTTACATGTACGCTGATAATCCGGTGTAAGCTAAAAACAATGTGAACGATTTTGTATTTAAATTGGCTAAAACGAATGACAAAAAATATGATTATGTTAATTTTCTAGGTTTTGAGTTTAAGATTTAAAATTTAACTAGATTTTGAGCTGAATTTTGCAAGCGCGAGATATTTTATGATTAATTTACTAATAATTTAATAAATATTTTATTAATTTCTAAAAAAATTGTGTATTGAAAATATTTTTACATTTAAATCAGTGTTTTTAAATTCGATCCGCACCAATGGTCAACAAGCCGGTTAATCCGGTGATCCAATAATTCGATTCAGGTTCTAAAAATATTCATATTTAAAATCTGTGAAAATCACTAAAACCCGAGACTAACAAATTGATCTGTTGGATGACTGAAATGTAACCTAATTTTATTTGAATTATTGTAGTTTTATAATTTGTCACCTTTAATCTAAATTTTGAAGTTCATTAATTTATAATTTTATGAAAATATGACATTTCTATAAAATTTTGATAGAGAAAATGATAGATATAAAATAATTAAAAACTATAAATATGCCTTGATCATATTACTCTTTTTATAGCTTAATTAACTTTATTATAATTATTTTTTGTAATTTATCTTGCTATTAATTTTTTCATATTACATTTAGTTTATATTTGTTGTTTACAATTAGTGCTAAGCATTTTTCTTGAGATAATATATATTTTAAACATGGCTATTATAAATTATTATGTTATATAAATAAATGATATAACCATTATTTATGAAATATAAATAAAAATATATGTTAAATTAATTGATTCGTTATTGATTGAAATATATTTGTAGTATCTAAACTTGCAAAAATATGTTCTATTTATTTTATTTTATAAAATATTTGATTTTTAATTATTTAATTTATCAAAATAATGTGAAATAATATTGTTAAAGTTTTATTAAAAAGAAGAGATTTGATGTTTTATATTGTTTGAACACAATATTAATTATAGTGTTGTTTGAAACATAGATAGTAGTATAAAAATAAGTATTACAGATTAATGTATGTTTGACTATAAAGTAGAAATGTGTATTTAATTTAAAAACTTACAAAAGAAAGGTTAGGCCCAAAGGTAGGATTCTGTTTTAATAAGATAGATGTATATCAGAAAAAATATTGTAGATGGAATCAGGGGTAGGCATTCGGGTACCCATCAGGTTCGGTTCGGATCTATTCGGGTTTCAGGTTTTCAGGGTTAAATGATTCACTCCCATTCGGATATTTATTAATTTTGGTTCGAGTTTGGTTCGGATCTTTGCGGGTTCTGTTCGGGTTCAGATAACCCGTTTAAATTACTTTTAAATTTTAAAATTCATATATACCTTCAATTATTCAAAATCTAAAAATAAAAATAATATATAACTTAGAAATTTTAGTAATGTATGTCAAAATACCTAAATTTAACAAAATTGGTTTGACTTGAATATTTGGATGAATAATTAATATATATTTTATGTATTTTTGGTGTTTTGACTATTATTTAAAAAAATATATATTTATTTTTTACTATTTGTATATATTTTCAAATATTTTGGACAAGTTCAAAATATCTTATACATTTTGGATATTTTTTGTATATGAACTCTAAAATTAGCTAATATATCCAAGTATATAAATCTAATTCAGATATATTCGGATACCCAAAATATTACGGTTCAAAATGGATTCAGTTCCGATTCTCTAAATACCAAAATTCTGAACCCGTTCGGATATTTAACCACTTTCGTTTCAAGTTCGGTACTACTATTTTGAAACGGATTCGGTTCAGTTCTTCAGATTCAAAATTTTTACTCATCCCTAGATGGAATAAAGAAGAATACATTTTAGACTTGCAAAGGATTCTTGATGAAGGTAAAAAAAACTATTTAAGTTTTATTTTACTTGTACATCGTCTAGGAAAAGTCAAATTTCTGGCTCAATTTGGTCAAATGTAAGACTAACATGTTTATCCTAGACGACTTATTTGGATGTCTTCTCTTGTATTTTTGAGATTTTTTTTTAACAAAAGTCAATATTTACAAAGGAAGACTTCCAAAGAAGTCTGCTGTAGAGTAGACTTTTATAGAAGTCTTCCTTTGTAAATTTTCAATTGCAAAAATGACCTTACAGACGACTTCCGAAGTCTTCTGGAAAACTTCCATGAAAGTCGTCTACGTCAATGTTTAATAAATTTTCATTTTCTCTAAAACTATAAAGACTTTTTAAGAAAAACATTTGTTAATTCATCTATATTAGTTGATATTTGGGTTACTAAATAAAATTATAACTTAATTAGTTTAAATTATGAGTTTATCAATATCATGTTTATTAATGCTTTTAACTAATTTGAGAAGACTTCCGTGGAAGTCTTCTATGTTAGTTTTTGTAAACTTGTTAAGTAACTTTAAGATATGTTTTTTAACTTTCAAAAGTGTTAAGTAACTTCAAATATATCAAGTAATATGGTTTAATGTGTCTTATTAGATCATAAGATATACTTTTTAACTTGAATGAAATTTAAAATTTTAATTTTCACTTAAAATTTGAGTTTCTCGCTTAAATTTTAATTTCCCGTTTCAATTTCCCGCTCATATTTCAATTTTCCGCTTTAAATTTAAGTCTTCCGGAAGACTTCCCAGAAGTCTCCCAGTGAAACTGTGATATGTTTGAACTTATATAATATTTGATATTTTGTGAATTTGGCTAAGTTTTCTTGAGAAGTCTTCTTCCTTAGTTGTAGTAAATTTGGCTAAGTTTTCTTGAGAAGTCTTCTTCCTTAGTTGTAGTAAATTTGACTAGTTTTTTTGTTATTGTGTTTGCTATTGAATTTGTATCAATAACTTCAATAATGTCAAGTACTTTTGTCAAGATAATATTATAGACATGAATATATTACCAATTTTTTTCATTAATAGTATCTTTAAATTTATAAAAACATCACAATTAAACGATTACACCTACAAATCACAAAAGACCATAAATAAAATTATTATAGATCATTCGTTTACAAAAAACAAGTTTGAACTCTACTTTGCATGAGAGAAGACTCCGTTAGAAGACTTACACATTATATGTTAGAAGACTTTGGAAAAGACTTCCCTAGAAGTCTTCCAAGTCGTCTCAGATCTAGAAACCTGCAAAAACAAAATAAATCAATGAGAAAGACATGAGATAAACAATGAGAAATTGATAAAAAAAATTTAGTGTTTTTAAGTTTAAAGATATTAGAGAGAGGTGGGAGAGTTTTAGTTTGGAAAAGGGATAAAAACTTTAAGCAACCATAGACTTACCAAAACTCCGCCATGAAGACTTACCAAAATGCTCTAATATGTTATGAAAGACGAGATATGGGAGAAAATTCCGCTAGAAGACTTAAAGTAGTAGAAAATTTTTTGGAAGTCTTCTAAAAGACTTAAGTATTATAGTGCATTAAATGTTAGAGACTTCCAAAGCGTCTTAATTCTGCAAAACCTTCATATCCAAAGCATTCAGTTGATTTCGAAACATTGAAAATTACAAATATAAGGTAAGAACTTAAAGCAACAAAGAGAGTTTTCAAAGTTAAGAGCTTTAATCAATAAGAGGTTACCAAATAAAAAATAAGATTTATTGATCTACCTTTAAAGGAGTGGAAGATGAGAACCATGTAATGAAAGACTGCAAAAACAAAATAAATCAGTGAGAAAAACATTAGATAAAAATGAGAAATTGAAATAAAGTTTGGTGTTTTAAAGTTCAAAGATATTAGAGAGAGATTTAAGAGTTTTAGCTTGGGAAAAGATAAGAACTTTAAGCAACCAAGACTTACCAAAACTCTGCCATGACGACTTACAAAAATGTTCAGATCTGTTATGAAAGAGGAGATATGTGAAAAAATTCTGCTAGAAGACTTTCGGGAAGTATTCTAGAAGACTTTCGGGAAGTATTCTAGAAGACTTAATGCACTAGAAGACTTCCAGGAAGTCTTCTAGTGCATTAAATGTTAGAAAACTTTTGGGGAAGTCTTCCAAGTCGTCTCAGATCTGAAAAACATACATATCCAAAAGTCACCTCAGACTTCCCTGGAAGTCTTTCGATGAAGTCTTCTAGTGCATTATTTGTTAGAACACTTAAGTTACCTAAACCCTAAGCTCAAAATAACTAACTAATTAGAAACAAATACTTCATAAAACTTAAATTAACTTTAAAAATGTTTAATATAAACAAAACTAAACACATATAAGTCAAAATTTAATTTTTCAAGAAAAAAAATTAAGCTTCCAAAAACTAACCCTAAAATACAAACAATCTTACAACATATGTTTCAAAACCCTAAACCAAAAAATACCATGACTCATTACATTCACTCATCTATGTTAAAAAAATATTCAATTTTACTATATCTTAATTTCTATCATTTACAAATGTTTATAATTACATTATTTAAATTTTTCTTGCAAGAATATTTTTTTATAAAATTTATAAATTATTTTTAAGATCAATTATATGAGACGACTTACACAAACTCAGAAGTCAGAAGACTTACCAGGGTTATATTCGTAAAAATAAATCTTGGTTTTTTGTTTGCTCATAAAGGGTTGCTTGTAATTTCAAAAGGCTTTTGGGTTACTTTTGTATTTGATTGATGTTTGGTATACTTTTGTATTTAAAATCAAGTTTTTAGTTTTTTTTTTCATCAAAAGGCCATTCTATTACTCAAGCTTGAGATGGTCTGGGAAACCAGACCAGAATAGAACAACCAACGAAACAAATATTTCTATGAAAAGAGCGTGTATTCCTAGCCAGTGCGTCAGCAGTTCTATTATGATTTCTTGGGATATGGAAGATCTCAAATTCTGGAAAGCAAATTAGTAGTGTTTGTATTGCCTCCAATTTTGTTACGAAGCTCAGCCATTCTCGCGGTTCCAATACCATCGCGATAATGTCCTTGCAGTCTGTGCGAAAACGCTGGCAGGATGAATATTGGAGCATACATTCCATTGCCCATCTAAGAGCCTCTAATTCCAAATGAAGTGTCGTCTCTCGCTTCCTTATATTTCGTGTCCCCGTGAGTTCGAATTTCTCATTGTAGCTCTTCCACACCCAGCCGCAGCCGCTATACTGATCTGTGGCAGTCCAAGAACCATCCACCATACATATATCTTCAAGACATAAGGTTTGTGTTGTTTCGCCCCTATGCACTTCTGGATTATGATTGATCGCCCTCATTAGCATTAAACCACGCAAGACATTCGCTTTCTTCATATCATACTAGCTCCATTGGATCTCTATCAATTCCCCTGAAGTGTTTATCATTCTGGGCCTTCCAGATATACTAGATTATCCATGGAAAAGGATCTCTATGTGAATCGTGTGCATCATGCTCATTCTTTTGCCATAAGAGGTAATCCATATTGGCAAAGATACTCCGCACTGGAAAAAGATTTAGACCAGAGGGCATCGAAGATAGAGCCCATGCTTGTAAGGCATGAGGGCACTCAAATATGGTATGGGTAACTGATTCCTCCGGCTCCCCACATTGCGGACAGTAATCATCACATCTCAAATTTCTGTAATTTAGATTCTTTGTGACAGTCATGTGTCATGTTATCAGTTACCATATAAGATGGCACATCTTTGGGGTGTATTGAATTTCCAAGCAAAGGCCTGAAGGTCAGTAATAATAGGTTCACAAGTCTCACTTTCCACATCCTTCCTCAAAAGTTTATGGGTCACCCAGTAACCTGATTTAACCGTGTATTGGTCATTCTTAGTGTAGCTCCAGCAGAAAGAGTCTATGTGATTCATCGTACTTATAGCTAGGCTTCTGATAAAAAGAATGTCTTCCGGATCAACATAGCTTGTCAACAATTCAATATCCCACTCATTTGATTCATGATTTATCATATCACTAACTCTCATATTCGGATGCAGAATTGTAGCAGACGAGGAGGCCGGCCTAGCTGGTATTGTCGGGATCCAAGGATCCTCCCACATCTTAGTTTCATGTCCAAAATAAATCTTCTGTCTAATATCCAATAATAATAAACTTCGCGCCGCCGAGATACTATTCCAGACATATGATGGACTTTTAGCCGACATTGAAAGCAAAAGCGAGCTCATCTGGTAATATCTCCCTCTTAGCACCCTAGCCACTAGAAAGTCCAAAAATTAGACTAGTCGCCATAATTGTTTCGCTAGTAAAGCCAAATTGAATTCATGTATCATACGAAATCCTAGACCTCCTTCATTTCGTGGTTTGCAAAGTTTTTCCTATTTCGCCCAGTGAATACCTCTTTTAGGTGGATTTGAGCTCCATCAGAACTGTGCAATGGCACTAGCAAGCTTTTCACATATCTCCAATGGTAGCAAAAAAGTAGACATCACATATGTCGGAAGTGCTAATAATATAGATTTATTTAAGACCTCTTTTCCGCCTTTTGATAACCATCTACACGTCCAGCCATTCACTCTATGCATCAACTTGTCTTTGAAAAAAAAACAAAAAAACTTGCATTTGGAGCCACTAATATCTTCAGGTATTCCCAAGTAAGATCTCATCCTTCCCTCGTTTTGGATTCCAAACTTATCTTTAATTTGTTGCTTAGTATGAAAAATCAAATTTTTAGTTATATTTGACGAATTCCCCAATGATATATGCTAATGAAATTTGCTAATGATGTTTCCTACTAATATCTTTTAACTAATTTTGTTAATGGTATATGCTAACTCTCTATACCCTCTCTCTAATCTTTTTTAAGATGAACACACCAAATCTCATATAATTTATCACCTGTTTATATCAACTCTTTCACAATTTTATCTTGTTTTATCAAGTTTTTCCATCAGTGATTTCCATATACCCCTTCCTCAAAATGTAAGATGTAAAGTAAATTTTATATTTATTTTGTGTGTTTTGTGTTAAATCCGAATAAAGTTAGTAGCTTCAAACTCAACATATTTTTAGTTTGACAAAAAAGATAATTTTAGCTAAAAATTATAGTTTTGAAAAGTATTTATTTGAAGCTAATTTACCAGCTTTTAAATATATTTTTTTCAGATCTTGACGAGATACATAGACTTCATTAACGGATTTGTTTTGTAGTGTGAATTGCAGATGTGGTTCTCGACCAAATCTGAATTAGGTGTGATGTAGTTGTTAATCAAATATTTGTTTTTAATGGTTTATTGGTATTTGTTCTTATCTTCTTTTCAATTTTTCGCTCCATAAAAATTTAGCACTTCATTAGCAAATAAGTTTCAAGTACATTTTTTTTTTACGACATGTTTCAAGTACGTTAAAAATTGGTATTTTCGACTTCCTAAAAATTTGAAAATTAGGATTTTGAAGATTTGATTATGGTAAAAGAGACAAACAGTGAAAATCTCTGATCGACAAAAGATAGTGAATCGAAAAAGAGATATTCTCTCTCAATCGACAATGAAAATCTCTATAGATTTTAGACATTTAAGTTTCTCAATTTTTAGAAAATGAAATTGAATTTCAGATTTTTCTTCCAACTCCTTTAGATTTTTAAATATTTGAGTTCAACTAATGATCAATCGAGCCAATCGACTTTTCACCATGGACAAAATTGGACTTAGGGGATGACTGGTTTCACTGCTATCACCCGTAAATGCAGCTTTTGCGGTTGATAGCCCGCAAATGCAGCTTTTGCGGTTGATAGCCGTTGTTGGCGTTTTGCAACAGTCATAGAAAATCTTATAAATCGCTTCAACCCGCTTTAAACTTCTAAAATCCAAAAGGTGGTTCCAGCTAGCGTTTGAGGGTGCGGGCGGTTGCGAGAAGATAAAAAAACAAATTTCAAAAAATTATAAAAAAATAAAAATAAAAATATTGATTTAAATTTTAAATTAAAATAATAAAAATACCAATATATGTATATATATATATATATTTAATTTATATTATAAAATTTGATCAAAAAAATTCTATATTTAAAAAAAATTAATGGTATAATTTTATAAATATATTTTTATATTTACTATAATAATATGATTTTAATATTTTTATAATTATATTAAATGTAAAAATTGTTAAATTATTTAACCATTATTGCAGTTGGTAGTTAACCAGTCATAAGTATCCCGCAAACGCAACAATTTTTAACTGATCTACCAGTCATTCAAATCTCTTACTACCACTTAAAATTGTAACCACCCGTATCCGCAAACGCCCGCAACCGCAACCGTTTCGTTTACACCAGTCAGACCCTTAATCAAATGGAATAGTGGACACGCATATACCAATAATATATTTTATTCAAAGATGTTCCAAATTTAAATGATAACAACTACATCTTTTTATAAGCAAAAAATATAAGTCAAAACTAATTTATACTTGGTTTTCTATTTTACAAAAACAAAAAAATGATAATCAAAATAGCTGACCTAAATACTGGATTGAACAATCATACACATGAGAAGTCCTTGGTGGAAATCAGATGTCTCTGTTTGCTTTGCCTCGTTTATATTATTTACAGCCTTACATGTAAATTTGCTCAAGATATTACCTTTCAAGTAACAAATAATATTATGTATATTATTACATACAATATGTAGTGTATACACTTAACAATACACTGATTAAACAAAAAGAAAGAAAATTAAAATATAAGGTCAGATTATTGGTAGGCCAACTCCAATTGAAAAAAATAAAGTATTATTTGACAAGAAAAAAAATCTAAAAGAGTTGAAGGCTTAATAAAGCCCAAAACCAAAAGGAAAAACTCTCTCTTCTTTAGAGAGATGAAGTTTTTTCTACTTATGTCTTACCAAATCATGAATCTTTCAGTGGGATAGAGATTATAATTTTTTGTTGTATTATACTACTAGGTAAAGATCCGTGCCTTACACGGGGTGAGATGTTTATATAAAAAAATTTTGTTTACATATTTGTTATGCATTACACATTAAAAATTTAGTTGTAACACTTTAACAAAATAACTTTTAGTTGGCCTTAATCTTTTTGGAAAACTTAAGTGGCCCTGGTCTGTTTTGTTTAATAACATTGTAGGTAATAAACAAAACCAATTACTCATCTCTACAAATCGTAAAATTTTTGGAAACGGGATTAGGGTTCAATAAAAAAAATTTTCTCTTCGATCTATACCAAATCTTTCTACAATTTATACCAACAGGATTCTTCTGCTTCCTTATCTCATTGTTAATTTGAATTTGATCTTACCAAATATAATTTATAAAGTTTAACATTTAAAGACAACCATATTTGATATGATTTCATATTTTCAAAATCGTTAATACAATAACTTTTGAAAGAATCAAATATCACTATTTCCATAAAAAAATGACGCTAATTTAATCAATTACAACTGTCCTCAAATTTTAATATAAGTTTTTTTTATACATGGAAATTTTACTGAAGCCTCTATATAACAATAAAGGGAACTTTGGATTACATGAATAATAAAAACATTACATAATATGTAAAGACAAACAAAATAACTTATATAATTTCACAATAGTTATATAGAACAAATATTCGCTACAAACAACAAGTTATTTAATCCCGTTAATAAATCGAATACTTAAGGTTTATATGTATACTCGGTTTTCTCTATGTAACGTGTTATATCATCACCCCTAAAATATAATGGAAATGATTCAGACTGGGACAAAGACACATGAATTAGCCCAAACGTCTAAACAGAAACAAACAATGAAACAATGGACCTTACTTTATAGTTTGTTTGTCTATTCATGTAGTTCTAAGATAAGATGATTTATGAACACTTTAGAAGACTGTGCATTGACTGCCTACTGAAATCTGCGTTCCAATTTTGTTCTCAAGCATAATTCTTCTTCACCCAAACGTAACATGTTAGATGATATATGATTGTGTCAGATCCTTAGATAAATAAAGTTATTTGTCTTAGTCAATAGCCGCAGAGACTAATAATGATTTATGAACACTTTAGAAGACTGCATTGGAATTATAAAGACATATTACTAAGTCAATGAATATGTTATATTGACATATCCTTTTTTGTGTTGTAGGGGTTTCCATAGAAGAAACAATAAAGGTTTTAAGAATGCAAGAGAAAAACTACAAGTAAGTGTAGTCATTTAATTAACATTTAAAGAAAACAGTGTCATAAGTGTAGTCATTTATTTAATCAAAATACATTATATGATTACCAATGGCATGTTGTAATTTCTCTAGTAAATGTTGGTTAATTAATAAAAGAATCTTAGGATGCATGTGGTGATGACACCTCAGCCAAAATGGTAAACTTGTAAATAAATTATTAAACAAAGGTTGGTCTTTAAAAATGCTTCTCTATTAATATAATAAGGATAAGTTTTTGTTTCTGCGTTTCGGACTTTTGTTTTTGCTTTGCCAATTTTGTCTTTGACTTCGGCTTTGTCCGAGCTTTGTTTCCGCTGCAGAACTTTTGTTGTATTCTTTTGCTTCTCTCTCACTGGCCTTAGGTTTATACTGTTTGATTTTGAGGGTCTTGCTTTCTTTCGTTAGTTATTCTCAGATTCTTGATCTATAAAGGTCTCAATCTTTGTTTCTCTTAGTCTAAACAGATTTTCCTTGAAAATCAAGCATTTGTGGTTTTGGATATCCTTTGGTGATCTGTGCAAAATCAGAAGAGTTGGATTTGTCTTTTATAAGGCAGTGTTTCAACACAAGTTTTGTAACATTTACTGAAGTTTTCCTATGTATCTCACTAAGAGTTTATAAGAATTAAGGAGCTTTCAGGTGAAGAACATGGAGAATAAGGAGAGAAAGAAGCGAGTAAGGGTCCTAGAAAATGAGGAACTGAATTCCCTTGCTTCATTATGTTTCTGGAACCATTACATATATAGGCAACAAAAATATCCTAGGAAAATATTAAACAAGTAAGGGTCCTAGAATAAGATTAAACGATTGTAGATGAGTCCAAATTGTCCAGGATCAGACTGAAAGGGACATGTCCCGACGTTCTCAAAAGCAGATGCCTTAACCCCACACGTGATCTCTCCTCCCTAACATTCAAATTGCCTTTGGTAATTCAAGTGGAGACTTCTTGTTGCCTTTTGGGATCACTCTCCTTTTCTCTTGTCTTACAAGTCACGTTAGGGACCTAGGTTGTACGGACAAACTTGTTATTCAAGTTAACTCAACTCCTTGTTTAATTTGAATCCATTTGTTTCCCTCTTGCTTTTATTGATTCATCTCAACACTCCCCCTCAAGCTTGACCATAGGAATTGGTCAAGCTTGGAAACCATGAAGCATTCCCTCATTAAAACCTTATCTTGGAAAAACCAATTGGGATAAAAACCAAGCCAAGGAAAACGAGTAGAACACCTCATGGCTAAGAGGATCAATGTGATGAAAGATCCACAAGTCCCAATTTAGAATGAATGAACTCACAGACCTTAGTGGTTGCATCCTTGGTGAAGATGCCAGCCAACTGATCTTCACTTATGGTGTAACAAGGTTACATGATCTTCTTCTCCACAGCTTGTCTCACCTTATGACAATTTACCTCAATGTGTTTAGTTCTCTCATGAAAGACTGCGTTTCTAGCAATGTGTATAGCAGTTTGGTTATCACAATGCATAGTGATAGGTGTTGTAGTCTTAATCCCCAAGTCTGTAAGCAACCCCTTGGTCCAAGTCAACTCGCTTGTAAACTTCCTCATAGATCTATACTCTCACTCAGCACTTGAACATGAAACCACTTTCTGCTTCTTGCTTTTCCAAGTCACCAAATTGCCTCCAATGAATGTGCAATATCCAGTAGTTGATCTCCTATCAACTCTATCTCATGCCCAATCAGCATCACAATACCAACAATTTCAGTGCTTCTATTGCATCTAATCCATACTCCTTGACCTAGTGCTTCCCTTAAGTACCTTAGAACCCTTTCAACCATGTTTCAGTGATGAACCTTTGGTGCTTGCATTTGCTGGCTGACTTAATTCATAGCAAAGCAAACATCAGGTCTTGTAATAGTTAGGTCAACCATCCTCCTATAGCGCTTCACGTATTCAAAGGGCTTATCCTCAAACTCCCCCTCTCGCATCACTTTGTAGCCATCTTCAAGTGGACTCTTTGATTTCTTTCCTCCAAGATCACCATCCTCACTTAGTAGATCAAGTGTGTACTTTCTTTTGGATAAGAACAACCCCTCTTTAGATCGGCGTATCTTAATCCCTAGAAATTACTTTACCTCATCGAAATCTTTAATATCAAAAAAAGATTTAAGAAAGGATTTGGCTGAGGAGATATCTTCCTTATCACTTCATGTATCATCCACACAGCTCAGTATGACTACAATAACTTGTTGACTTGTGAGTGTAAAGAGAGTGTGGTCAGCTTCAGACTTCATGAACCCTCTTCCATTGAAATTTGTATTTAACTTGTGGTATCATACTCTTGGGGATTGTTTTAACCCATAGATTGCTTTCTTCAGCCTCAACACATTCCCTGGCTTGACAAGGTGTTCTAGGCCAGAATGTGGTCTCATGTAGACTTCATCTTCTAATTCACCTTGTAATAAAGCGTTCTTGACATCCATTTGCCATAGATCCCATTCCAAGTTGACTGCCAATGAGAGAACAATCCTTATAGTGTGGAGCTTGGCAACAAGAGCAAATGTGTCTAGATAATCTTCCCCACAGACTTAAGTGTATCCTCTTTCCACCAGTCTTGTCTTCTTCCTTTATGGTTTTTCATTTGCAAGATACTTGATGGTGAATAGCAAACAGCTTGTCACAACTCTCTTGCCCTTGGGAAGCTCAGTTTCATACCAGGTATCATTGTTGATCATAGGATTGATCTCATCTCCAATTGAGTTTTTCCATTCATTGCCTCTTCATAAGACCTTGGAATATATTATTAATCTATGCTGGTGATGAAAGCTTAATGTTCCATAGGATAGTGGGCGAATGAGCAAGTTGCTTGAATGGGATGAGCTACTGCCTGACTATTGAAGTACACTCTTGTGTTGATCAAGTTAGAAGGATGTTTTTTCAACTTTGTGCTTCTCCTAAGCGGCTGAACTGCTTCAACACTTTGCTCATGCTCATCTTCATCTGAATCTGCTTCAGTATGTTATTCTACTGTCTCTTGTTGTTGTCTCTCATCTTGATCATGAAACTGACCAGTATGTGGTTCATCTTGATTCCCCCCCCCTTCAGGATCAGAATGAGTGTCCTCTCCAGCTTGATCAACTTCTTTAATCACAGTTTTTGGACCTTGACTAACTTCATGACCTTTCCTAGTCTCCAGATTATTTGTTGATCTTGTTTCTTGGTTTGATTGTGTCATATGATGCCAAGGTTCTCCATAATGCACCTCAAGTTGTCTACCCTATCCGAGGGTGTTTGAGATAGATCTTTGAGCTTGTCCAACTCCTCTCCTCAAATACCATATGGATTCTACAAACTTTACATTCCTGGAGATTAACACCCTCCTGGTTTCTGGAGCATAACATTTGTATCCCTTTTGAGTAATTGAGTAGCCTACAAAAACATTCTTAGTACTTCTAGCTTCAAGCTTGTTTCTCTGTTCACCTGGCTGTAAAACATAACACAAGCATCCGAATACCTTAAGTGATCAATATATGGTTTTCTGTTATTCAATACCTAATATGGTGTAAGATCATCTAGAATCCTTGTGGTAGTTATGTTGATCAGGTAACATGCGGTCATTACAACATCACTCCAGAAATGCTTGGGCACATTGGTATAAAACATTATAGACCTTGCCACCTCCATGAGGTGTTTGTTCTTCCTCTCAGCTACGTCATTTTGTTGTGGTGTATATGGGCATCTGGTTTGATGAATAATTTCATGTTTGGCTAGGTGATTTTCGAATGCTAGGCTTGTATATTCTCCCCCCCCCCCCATTATCTAACTTGAACACTTTGATCTTAACATTAAAGTGATTAGTTATGTAGTTCTGGAAATTAATAAAAGCATCTAGCACTCCGTCCTTAGTTTGAATCATAATCAACCAAGTATATTTAAATTTTTTATCTATAAATGTGACAAAGTATCTATATTCACCCTAGAAATGCATGGTGCAGTCCATACATCAGAATGTATAAGATCAAAGCAATTTTCATAAATAGTAGATGATTTAGAGAAAACAATATTCCAATGTTTGCCAAGAATACATGCTTCACAACCATCACTTTTAAAAGAAACATCATGAAGTAATAGGTTCAGTGCACGAGAGTGGGGATAGCCTAACCTAACATGCCACAATACATCATTATCTAAAACAACAATTGAACTAATAGCAGAAGATAGATTTGAAACAGCATTGATGTCTTCAAGTAAGTTCAAGTCCTCCTTTGTAACACATTTGCCAATCAACTTAAGAGTCTCAATATCCTAAAACACAACTTCATTAGGACTGAAAATCACATTGCAGTTTAAATTAGTAGTAGCTCTTTTAACAAATAATAAATTTGAAGCAAAGTTGGCATGTAAAAGGCTTTTGTGTCTTGATCAAACAACTTAAGAGTTCCTACACCTCTAATTGGTATTTATCTCCATTTGCAATCATGACATTACCTAAGACATGCTCTACATTACTGATCAACCTAGCACCACTAATCATGTGGTGAGAAGCTCTTGAGTCTATAACTAAAGGCTTAACTACTAGATGCATTCAGTGATGTAATAAGGGCACTAGGCGATTTACATGATGCATTAAGGGAGATACCAAATGTGTTACCAGACTCTTTGAGGGCTTTGATTGGAGTATCAAGTTCTGACTTCTTGATGGACTCATCATGTGTAGTCCTCACAGCTAAAAAGCCACTCAATGTCAATGCCCTTCCTTCACCGGCAGATATGGAGCGCATAGGAGTAGATTCTCCCATCTCACCAGAAAAATGTGCCCTTGCATCAGCATAAGGTGTCATGAACTTCTGAGGTTTGAGGTGAGGGTGAAGGATCTAACACTTGTTCTTGTCATGACCCTTCTTGTAGTGATCACACACCCAAATCTTCTTATCTCTGGTTTGTAAAAGCCCTTGTTAGCCACGCCCACAGCTTTGTTTTTTGTTCCTTCAACTTTGTTTGCCATGATAAGCTCTCCTTTGCCTCTAAAGAGACCCACTGAGCCTCCTCAGAAAGACACTCCCAAGTTGATTCCCATACCTTCTCTGGTAAAGCTAAGCTATCATTCATTAGCATAATAACAAACACTTGCCTCATTTCATCAGCTGAGCCATCGTAACTTCTCCTTATAATATCATCAATATACTCTTTATCATCATCTAACAATCCCCGAGCAAAACATGCTTCTTTGTAGCCAGGATAAAGAACACCTTCAAACGTTTTTATGTCATCATAACTGGTAGGGCCTTTGACAATGTTCAACAACACATGCAAATAGTAGGCGCTTTCTTGCTTAAGTGGAGCATAGTTGATTCTGCCAATGCTAAATCCTCTTTTCCTTCTCTTGAACTTCTTTTGACGCTTGTCATATATAAAAAATTAGGAATTTGGGCATAAGTCAAAGTTCTAGCAAGAGAATCAACTTTATTCAACTCAAACTTTGCTAAGAACATGGTATTCTCAATGAGTTTACGACTGATCACTGCTTCCATCTTGTCTTTGCCTTTGAAAATAATATGATGTTTCCCAGGCAAATGGAAAGTAAGCTTCTCAACTGCAGTAGATCGGTAATGAATTGGGAACTTAAAAATTCTCCATGATGCTTCACACACAGAAACATATCTATAAAAACAAAGGAATATAACATTATTATATATATAAAATAATATTCACTTTCGTACATAGTATAATTTAAATTAGTAAAATACTTGCAATCAAAGAAATCTTTGAATTCATTCTTTTGGGGTTTAACACTTCCTGTCATCATTCCTTGAACGGGCTCATTGTTAGCTTGTGCTGAAGTCCCTTCTGTGTTAGTTCTAGCGTTTGAAACCATGTGATCTGGTGGTTCAACAACAACTGTCACACGATTATCACATCGCACACCATTCTTCTCCACATAACGATCTGAGAGTTCTCTTCGCCGATAAACGGAAACCCTTCCCTATTAATGGTAGTCTTATCAGAAAATGATTTAGGGTACAACTTCGAGCATTTTCCATTCTTCATACATGAACTGTTCATATTAACAACTCCACATGGTCCATGAATCATCATATCTTTAATGAAATCATATAGCTCTGGCTCTTGATGTTTATCAGGAATTTCAGCTGAAATGATTTTGTCAATATCGTATGTGGTGAGCAGCTTGAACTTAGAATCCATAAATAATAGAATGTGATAATGTGGTAAACCACGTTTCTGGAACTCAATCGTGTACATTGCTGAAAGGTGAAACAAATAATTAATTATTAGAATTATATAATTATAAAATATATCGTTGCAAAATAGGAAATTCAGAAGATGTAACTCATATGAAACAGTTTTTCCAAGAAGATTGTTTTTTTTTGTTAAATCATCCATGAGTGAGTCGAGTTTCATCTTGAATATTATGCAAATAATGTCTTATCTATCCTCCGCCTTTAAATTTCGACTCTTAAGATATCTTATGATCTCTAGCCACTTAGGATTGCATGTGAAAGTGATGAAAATATCTGGAAATCAAAAATGCTTACATATGGCTATTGCATCCAAGTAGTTGTTTTTCATATATCCTGGACCACCAGTGAATGAAGCAGGTAAATAAAATGCTGATCCTTGATCGTGCATGTCTACTTTTCCAGCACTCTCTGACTCTTTGATGGAGTCATATTATTAGAAACCAACGTAGTCTGATTTAACTCAAGATAGTGTAGGCGGTTAGACTCCATAGTTGTATAAGCATCCACAGCAAATTGTTGAAACAAACGTCTTGAATGTAGGAGAGTATGAGACTCATTCTTACGCTCTTGCATTCGAAATGCAAAAAATTGTCATATTGATAGTAGTCATGGGCGTTCAGTGTACCATTCAGGTTCGGGTCGGGTGAAACGGATAATCGGTTTTTCGGATCTAAAGATATAAGCACCATTCAGTATTTTTGATATTCTGGTACGGTCTCGGTTCGGAACTCTTCGGGATCGGTTCGGTTCGGAAGAGGATTACAAGATCCGTGAAAATCCGAAGTACAAATGGTTCCGGTTCGAGTTTGTTTTTTTTGTAACCAAAGTAACCGAAACAAAAAAAATCCAAAAATAACTCAAAAAACCTAAACATCCGAAAATGGAAACATCCTAAATAACTCAAATAACAACCAAATGAAAAGATACTTAAGTTTTGAACACAAAATGAAAACAAAGTCATAACAAAGTCTTTAGTCTTTAGTCTCTTACTCCAACATTGTTGCATTTTCATTCGTTGCATCTTCATTCTCTGCAAAATGGAAGTTACAAATAATGTTTAAAATGTACATTTATATTGTAAGCAATAAGAAAGATATATTGAAGTAAAAACAAATATTGTTACCTCTTTCAAGTTTGTCATCCTCTTCAAGATCAACAAGAACTTGTGCTTGTGAAAGCTGTCGTGTCTCCACCCCAAGTTCTTGTTTCATCCACTGCTCTGAAAACATTAAAACCTCAACCATAAAATAAGTTAGACAACTCCTATGTGGTTCTAGAATCCTACCACTGGTGCTAAAGGCACTCTCCGAAGCAACTGATGACACTTGCATTGCTTAAACATCTCTAGCAATCTCAGACAACACTATAAATCTGGTTGAGTTTGTCCTCCACCACAACAGCACATCATAATCCATTCCAATCATCAACTCTGGTTTCTCCACACTTTCTCTGAGGTAAGTCTCCAATTCATCCTTTTTCTCTCTAACCCCAATGTCGTTCAGCTTCTACTTGTATCTCACATCAATCCTCTTATAACCATAACCGGAACAATCATCAACGATCTCAATGTTGCTAAGCTGCTCTCGAGAAGGCTGAGATTTGTTGCTACGCTGAGATGCTTGGTCATCTGGATCAAAATGATTTCCATGTCTTTCATTGTATTCTTTGAACAGACATCTCAAGACAGTAATCAATGATTCGTACATCTCCTTGTACTCGACAGTGTCTAGCCCATATAATTCCTCAAAGCACATCTTTGCAAGCTCCAACTTCTTGGTGGGATCCAAGACAGTCGCAACCATTAGCATCTTGTTCAAGTTCGTGAGACCATCCCAATACTTGTCGAACTTTTTGAACATTTCTGTTGCCTTCAACTTCAACTTAGAATCATAGCTATCGATGATTGCCATCAGATTTGTTGCAATGGTTACTATCTCGCCATAACACTTATGCGCATTGAGAGAAGTTGAGGCTGATACCACCAATGTTGAGTTGTAAAATATGACAAGAAACCGGCACAATTTATCGACTGCATCCCAATCACTATGTTGAGGATGACCAACCCTTGTAGAACCATTTTCTAACTCACTGAAGTAGTTGTTGTACGACATGTCCTCTGCCTCCATCTTGTTGAATGCCACCTTGAACTTCAGCGATGTTGTCAATATCAGATACGTTGAGTTCCACCTTGTCTTGGCGTCCAAAGGCAGGCTTCCTCTTGTGATCTTCCCATAGGCGATAACGTTACGGATAGCAGCCACATTCTTGTCTATCTCTGCAATTTCATCCCTCACAATCAAGTTTATTATGTGAGCACTACACCTCATGTGCAAGAACTCACCATCTAAGACAAGAGACTGGTCAGACACTAAGGCAAACGCAGTATGAAACTTTCTTAACGCAGAACTATTTGCAGTAGCATTGTCAACAGTAATACAAAAGACCTTCTCAATTCCCCATTCAGCCAAGCAATCTAGCAAAACAGTAGCTATAGTCTGACCTTTGTGATCCGTGATGTGCTTGAAACCTATGATCAGTTTCTTCAAGCGCCACAAAGCATCAATGTAATGCATTGTAATCACCACGTAACTAGCACCTACAAAGAAAAATTATACAATGTTAGTAAGTGATAGAACGTTACTAATGAAAAATTAATCAAGTATGTTTCTAAAGTATAACCTGTTGTTTGGGAAACCCATATGTCTGTAGTGATGGACATACGTTGCTTGTTGGATAAGAACCATCTCCTCAGTGCCTCTTTAGATGAGGTCCTTCTTGAATGAGGAATGTACAACATTGCCTGCAAACATATAAATCAAAGACATAAATCTTAAGATTGTATTGCAAAAGTAAACATCAAACGCTAAAGGAACACTCAAGGAAAGCATACCTTTTTACAGAAATGCTTCCATGCCCAACTTTCAACAAACGCCAAAGGCAATTGGCCCAACACAATCATCTCATTTGTGGCTTCTCTAAACACATTTTCAGAAAGCTTACACGTCTTGAGCTTCCCATCATCAGCAATACCTTTTTGTTTCTCTTTTTTTTGCTTGCTAACCACGCTTGATGGTTTTTGCAGATTTCAAGATGCTTCTTCAGGTTTGTGGTCCCTGATGTGTTGAGATACGAGTTTTCCTTCTGGCAATAGTTGCATATGCACCTATCTTTGTCCTCCTTAGTTCTTGTATAATGATCCCATACCTCTGATCTTGTTGGGAGGAGCTGCCTGCCTTTGGATGGTTGAGAAGTCACTTTAGATGGTTGAGAACTTCCTTCACATTCTTTCTTTTTGCTTTTGTTGCTATCCGGAGTTTGAAAGTCATCGTCTTTGTTACTGGTTTGTCGATCAAGAGATGATGTCGAGTCCGTCTGTTTCAACGAAATCAAGACAAGCGATGAACAAGTCAAGACCAATATCGATTGAAGTAAACCGTAAGCTTCTTCCTAAAAGATTATACTAGTCCTAGATTAAAATATTTAAACAAGAAGAACAATAAGTAGAACCTGTGATTGATAGAATTCGGACCAAGAAGAAGAAAAAAGAACAACAATAAGTCAAGACCAATATCGATAGAATTCGGACCAAGAAGAAGAAGAAAGAAGTTGAACCTGTGATTGATTGCTGGAAAGATATGATGGATTCGAATGGAGAGAACACAAAGGATTTATAGTGGCCATTTTGCAGTGATTAGTTATAATTTAGTTATAATTTAGTTTAGATTTAAAATATTTTCTTCCTCTGTGATCCTAGATATTTTATATATAGCAAATCGTAGATTTTGAAATTGTTATCACATTGGATTATTAATATAAATAATGGTCTTCTTAAAGTCGTTTGCTTCTTGTTTTATATTGTAGACAGTTTAATTTGCTCCAATTTTTTTTAACTGTTGATAATTTATGGACCATGAATTTGACTCTTCGTGTATATTTTGTTGGTTTGTCACAGAAACATTTGTCAACTTAGTTTTATGTTATTTTCATAACTACTGAATGAAATTTCTTTTCTTGCATTCACAGAAATGACACAAGAAGAGAATGTCAAGAAAGAAGAGTTGACAAAATTTAGAAGTCAGCTAGAATGATATGATGCGGACACAAATAATTAGCAACATACACGCATTCATTCAATGGTATGTCCACTAAATTTTACACATAAATGTTTACATTTAAATTCATTAGTCAAAAAGGATGATATTAAAAGATATTATCCAATTATGATGGTTATTTATTTGTTTATATGATAATTTACATGCCTCATAACTCATTTACGACATTGGCCAAAAACTATTTAAAAACAAACTTTTATTAATAGATATATAAATCCATAAAAACATGTCACAACATTAGAAAACACCAGAAAAGTAAGAATAAAATCATATTAAAACCTAAAACAAATAGAAATCCAAATGGAGATTAGAACACTGAATCCATACCAACTGAAACTCATCACCTAAAATTGTTCCAAACTAATCTTTTTCAACTTCTCCAACTTGATAATCTTGGTGCACAATTTCTTTGATGATGAGGTCATGTCAGGTAGATCATCATCTTTTCGTTTGGAGAAAGGGGTTGAACAACCTTCAGAATTTGTTTGACTCAGAGCTAGAAACCTAAAATAATGCAAGCTCCATGTGAAAAAAAAGAAATGTAATAGAAATCATATATTATAAAATCTATATATAAACCATTAACCTGCCCACCAGAGATCATGGAGGATTCTGTGCTAACAATAGATTGTGATTCTGATTTGAGAAGTTTATTTCCAGACCATATTTCAGAGACCATAAATATATCAGAGTCGTTAGTCACGTTATCATTTGCCAAAGAAAGTCCAAAACAGAAAGATTTTCCAACTAATTCTTCGATTGATTCTGGCAAAACTTCTGGATCTTCGATCTGGGTTAAGTAAATAATAAGAACATAGTTAATAAAAACAGTTGAGGAGAAACAATATACGTAGGATATGTAATTCATATAATAATTTTTATCAAAAATCAGCAGTACCTCATCATATGACTCATCCCATAGATCAACAGCTTTGCAGCCAATTATGGCTTGAGCTTCACTATCCAACATCATTAACTTGCATGTACCTGAGTCATTTTGCACAACAATATGAAGTTTGTACATGTACAACATTAAAACTGATAAATTAGATTTTAGGTGATTTGGTACTAAAATATCGTTATAAAATACATTCATAGATATGAAATCAATCAAACACTAAACTTACTTCGGAGAAACATGTTTGACATTACAACGGCAACGTCCACAATACCATAAAGGTTTATTTTTCAATGACAAATTAGCTGAATCATACCTACCAATTTGTGTGGCAAGTTTATTACACCTGTCATGATCAAAATAGAATCAGTCCCAATATGTATCTATTGTTTCAATAGAAACAATGATTTTGCAGCTTTCAACCTACATCAAAAAATTAGTTTAACACTCAAATAAATATATGTATATTATACATAAATGGATAAAATTATATAAATTGGTGACATGATATTACCTTCATGGCCACCAATATTTCTGAGATTGATTTGATATCAACTTCATTCCAGTCCACGTTTTGACCCTTGGTTGTCTTACTGATTGTCGTTTGATCAAAAATAGTAAGAGAAGTTTCACTTTGGGGCAGCCTGAGTCAAAGCAATATAATTATTAATGAAGTTCAAAAAAAATTCATATATATCAGACGGTAGTACCATAGAGATACTAACATGCTTTTGAAAGACATGACTTCAGGCAAATATGGATTGATTATCACCAAAGATGCATCAAATGCGTTGGTAATTTGGATTTCACCTATTATATTAAAAATAAATAGTATCATTAAGAGTATTTAAAATAGGAAAAGACTTAACTTCTATTAAAATCTATTGGTATATATATTATAAATTATTGATATTACCTTTATCAAATCCGATCTTTGCAAATCTAATAATGAAAATCATATTTGGATCATTTGCTTCTTCAACATGAGCTTCAATTTGTTCTGCATACTTTCCCCACAAACAACATGCAATAGTCCCACCCTTATTTAAAAATCGTTAGGAGTGTTAATAAAAAGTAACTTAGATATAAATAAATTAAGGATAAGCTAAAAATTATATCAAAACTAACTTACTTTGTGTCACGGAGCAGAAATTCAACTTTTTCTTATCTTTTCCTTTAACATGAACAGTTTGAACGTCTTTAAGGCTCTCAACTTGACCGATTACTTCTGCAATTAGTCAAGAAAAAAAAATGTTGGTACCTTATATTAAAAAACATCACGCCAATGTAAAAATAATTTGAAAACGATAAACTTTACCAATCAAAAAGTATAATTTAATACTCCCATTACCAACTTCTTCATAACTTGCAAAAGAGAAGAACATATCATCGCAAACCAAATCTGATTCCCCAATCTTACTATCACCTATAATAGACATCTTGTAAGCATGGTTGGTTGGTCGGTATTGACCAGTTGCATTTGAGAGCGAAAAGTTTGTAATCAAACACCATACTCCCAAAGGAAAGTCACGTTCAACACGAAACATGTGTTCCTTTTTAGATGAGAAATTAATCTTACTACCCTGAAAATAAGAGAAGATGATATCGTTTATTATATATACTACGTAAAGCAATATTTTATATTACAAATAGAAAGGATTCGTCACCGTTTCATCGGCCAAGATTAGTTCTAGAGAATGGCCATAACTGGTTTGTTGCTTCCATGAATGAAGCAACTTAACCTGGATACACCACCCGATTTTGTAAGGTTTGACATTGTTGACTAAGGTTACACGTTTGTTTGAAGACATTTTGAAGTGGTTTAGCTTGTGGAAAACAATCGAAATATATGAAGTATATATAGTAGTCGTAGGATATATAAGGTACCTAGATTTTAGGTAAGTAAATGTTAGCCAATATCTTTTGGATCAGATAATGAGAACTGTATGACGTGATTTGTGTAAAAAATTTTAATATCTTCTCTTTTTCAAATGTGTAACGTGATTTTAGGATAGTTAGAGAAGATAATTCTTAGGATGAGTAATTAAGAATATAATTAGGATCTCAAAATATTTAGAAATGCTATAGTATATTCTATAATATACAGTCTTATAATAATATAAAAGTATAAAGAGATTTTTTATTCTAGTTTAATATAAATCATTTAATTTTTTTGAATAATAATGGTATATAAAACAATTTAAAAAATACAAACTTATTCAATGTATTTTTTGCAGTAAGATTTTTTGCAGACCAAAATTAGATGTAACATCTCACGTGCAAAAGACTTTTTACTTTTGGCTTATGTTTAACAATGGAGAGATGCTTAGTTTCAAAGCCAATGATAGTAGTGAATAATAATAATAGATGGTTTGTATGCACAGTAAATCGTCAAATGCAAAGATATATTATTAAAATGTTTGTTGTAACTAAATTTGGTTGACTTGTTTAAAATATATTATGGATAAAATTTATTAAGTTATTAAGTTAATAAGTTAGATAGAAAACATTTTGATATTTTAATAAATGGACCTAGTATGACTTCTAAATAGTAGATAAATTTGGTACTTTTCTTTTAACAGAGAAGATATCATATTAAACATATTCTCTAATTTAAACAAACACGATCTAAAATAATCCACCAAATAAGCATATCTATTACATAAGTGAATAAAATATCAAAATATCTAATAATTATTTTTTAAAAATGTTAAATATAAAATATTTTAATTAATTTTAATAAATACAATCTTCATATTTTACCATTCCATGCTTGATTATAGCTCATAAATTTTCTTTATTTTAAGACTTTAAATTAATTATTTTGTGTCAGTGTTACAAAATTTTAAACTATTGGTATATAAAAAGGGGAAGATTCTTAAAAATACATGAACTAATTTTGGTTTGCTAAAATCATACACGAACTACTAAGGCTTTGCAATTAATTTTGGTTGTCCTATAAATACATGAACTTTTGAAATTGAAAAGTTTTACACTTCGATTTTGACGACGTCAACTCTGTTTAACGAAAGTTTAAGACGCTTTTAATATTTAATTGAGAACATTACTTAAAATACACAAATTAATTCTGATTTCTTAAAAAAAAATAACGAACTATTAAAGGTTCTGAATTGGTAACATACTACTTTTGTTTGCCCTATAAATACATGAACTTTTGAAAATCAGAGGTTTTACACCTTGTTCTTGTTGTAATCGTGCTTCTTGGATGGACCTTCGTGATCTTCTCTTTCGTCTGTTATAGATCCCGAGATCTCTGAGAAATCTTTTTATCACAGTTTCCGACAATTCTAGAGAATATCCCTTTTGATTCAGTACTTCTAGTCACCCCGCGGACAAGTTCGATCACGACTAGAAGTACCAAGTCAAAGGGATATTCTCTAGAGTGGTCGAAAAATACGACTAATAAAAAGGTTTCCCAGAGATATCGGGATCTATAATAGACGAAAGAGAAGATCACGGAGGCAGCCAACAAGCACAATTATAACAAGAACGAGGTGTAAAACCTCTAAATTTCAAATGTTCATGTCCTCTCAATAAGGTTACCAAAAATAGTCTGTGTATTAATTGGGAAACCTTAATAGTTCGTGTATTCTTAACAAATCAAAATTAATTTGTGCATGTTTAAGAAATTTTATCAATTAAATATCAACAGCGTCTTAACCCTCCGTTAAACAGAGTTGACATCGTCAAAATTGAAGTGTAAGAACTCCCAATTTTAAAAAATCATGTATTTATAGCGAAACCAAAATTAATCTATGTATTAATAAGGAAGCTTTTATAGTTCGTGTATTTATTTAGCAAATCAAAATTAATTCGTGTATTTTTAAATAAAATTTCCTATAAAAAACTGTTGATCCGTATAAAAGGGAAGAATCTAGCTTCTTATTTTGCTATGAAATCTGTGTATTAAAAATAGATGTATTTAATTTATACAAACATATTAAATAGCATGTTTTATAAATAAATACACTAGAAAATAGATTACTTTGTAAAAGTTATCAAATGATAAATGGTTTATCTAACATGATTTTGCTGACTTGAATATCCAAAAGACATATAAACAACAAACACCAAGTAGAAAAAATTAAAACTACTATCAATTTTAAAATTGATTATAAGAAAATGAAAACACTTATGCAAACGCACGGGTCAAAATCTAGTTAGTCAACCAGATCGCGTGAACCCACTTCTAAGAACATAATTTTGCCAAAAATGGACTAAGCCAGGAATTAAACCGGATTTGATTTTTCTCATTCTTTCATAATCATTGCATAATCAATATGTTCATTATTTGTATTCTTACAATATTTTTATTTATTTAATTTTTTGGCATCAGATTAAATTATTAGATATGCAAAGGTTTTTAGTTTCCAATAATTTATTTGTTTAATATCATATGCAAAGGTTTATAGTTTCGAATAATTTATTTTTATCTATATTATAAATGAATCGGTTGTATATCATATTAATCCGTTTTAGGCAAGAGCTCCCTCAGCAGGATATTGTGATGTAGGCGCCGACCATTTTTTCGAAAAAAGCCGGTGACAAATTGGATCATTTCACTGCGAGAGCTCTTGCCTCCATTCACTTAATGACTTGGCTTCGCTCATACATAGCCACAGAAATAAAGTCTTCACTATCCATCTTGGATACTCGGAGGAGCAACGTTTAACGAACTATGTTATGATACCATTTCTCAAAGGCTTTTTCTGGGAAGACTGTGCGGCGCTCGGATATGCCACTTGCATACCGAGCCAGCCTCCTTCCATTAAATCATTTCTGATTGGTTTCACTCTGGCTCATCAGGAGTACGACTCCAGTACCCAACCAGTTTGTGCAGGGATGGCCTAATCTTTCTTCAAAGTCAGATTCACAATCAACGACAAATACTCCAAACTCTTCTAAGTCGTCTACCTAACTTCAAAGGGTCTATCAAACCTTGGTCCTGCACGCCCCTTCCCTGAAGCGCAACCCCTTCCCCAGTCTTGATGATCCTGCATGAAGTATCTCCCGTAGTGACGAACTGTCCAACAAAAAAAAGTGCTTTGTTTTATTTTATTTTTTGTCATTAATGATGAGAATTGACAAAAATACCCTCGTATCTTCCCTTTAAATTACCCTAAATTTTCCGTCAACATTTATTCTTTGCATATATCATCGTCTTTCTGATTTAATTTACTGATTATTATCGTAATACAACCTATCTATCAAGAAAACATTAATTTCTAACACAAAAAAAAAGATTTTTTAGAGGACGGAGTATTTAGCCGAATAACACCAAACCGACGCGGTTACTTGCCGCCGAGCGTGTATCCGCCATAAACTCAGCCTAAATGTCCAAGTTTTCAAACCATATATGATGAGTGTTAGAATTTTGGTTTGTTCTTCATGTCTTTTGTTCTTAATGACTAGATGCAGCTTGTTGCATACTCAGCTACAAGCTGTTCCGGTTCTAGTTCATGCTTCCTTTCCATGGTCATATTAATATACATAACCAAAAGACACTAAATATTACTTACTCTAAATTACTATAACCTTAATAACAACTAGATTTTGACCCGCGCTTAGAAAGCGCGGATTTTGATTTTGATCTTTTTACCAACTTAATATCAAACTATGATTTATAATAAATTTATATCCTATGATTGCATGATCGATATCTTTGTCTGCTTGTGAGATTTTTCTTGCTCATAATCCTTTTGATGGTGAAACAAAAACTAATAAAACCATCCATTTATTATGTAGTTTTTAAGTATATTATTATTATGAAGTATTCATATATTTACCGGTTGTTTAAAATTTATTTATTTGTAAATTATAAAACATATTGAAATTGTAATATTTTCGTAAACAAATTTAGATAATTAACTCATTGCTACAAAAGATTTTTTTTGAAATATATTATATGTATTACTCTGTCTGAATATTCGAACAGAACCGAATTAGCAAATGTATGTATACTATTAAAAGAGAACAATATTTATGTGGTGAACAATATAATATTTTAATCTATGTTTGTAAAACAATAAGACTTTCTTCAACAAAAAATTAATTTGAAAACTAAATAATGTTCAATCATGTCACCTCCATAAGTATTGTCATTGTCAAAAAAACATCATTACAAACATAGATTAACTAAATAAATTATGTTTGTTATAGAAGAAAATAGTTACATTTACCACAATAACTTGTCAAATCAAGTTTTGTATGTTGCACAAATATAATGATGAGGTTCATAAATCCCAATAATAACTTGTAAATTAGATGTGAAACACATCATTAGACAACACTTACCTATATATACCAATAATAATATACCTAAAAAGTATATTATTATCAAAAGTTTAGTAAAAACCATTTTGAAAATTGATACAATATTCAAATGCTCAATCATGTCACCTCAATAAGTATTGTCATTGTCAAAAGAGCATCATTACAAACATAAATTAACTAAATAAATTATGTTTGTTATATAAGAAAATAGTTACATTTGCCACAATAACTTGTCAAATCAAGTCTTGCATGGTGAACAAATATAATGATGAGGTTCATAGAATCTCAATAATAACTTGTAAAATTAGATTTGAAACACATCATTAGACAACACTTACCTATATATACCAATAATAATATACCTAAAAACCATTTCGAAAATTGATACAATATTTAAAACTTGAGATTGCTAACACTACAACTAAATAATTAATATCTAAATAATAATAACTTGTCATAAAAACCATTTCTAAAATTGATACAATATTTAAAACTTGAGATTGATAACAAAACAAATAATTTGAAAAACTAAATAATGCTCAATCATGTCACCTCCATAAGTATTGTCATTGTTAAAAGAGCTTCATTATAAACATAAATTAACTAAATAAATTATGTTTGTTATATAAGAAAATAGTTATATTTGCCACAATAACTTATCAAATCAAGTCTTGTATGTTGCACAAGTATAATGATGAGGTTCATAGAATTAGGTATAATAACTTTATACCTAAAATATGCATTATTTTCGTTACTATCTATAGCAATAATAATATACCTAAAAACTAAACCGAAAATTGATACAATAACTTAAAAATATCTAAATCTAATGCCACACAATATATTCATCAATTTAAAATATATACAAACCTAAACGATGCATTATTTTCGTTACTAAAATATCAAAAATAAATTTCATATCTAAACAAATAATCAAATCATCAAAGATAAATGACAATCTTTGAATCTCAAAATGCAAGAATAAAGATATATCATGATAGATCAAAGGATATTAGAGACGTTATAAAAACATAATTAAACATTAATTATCCAAAATAATTATACATAAATGGTTGTGTAACAACCGTAAAATAATTATGAAATCCGAAAACACAAGAGAAAACATTAAAACATCACCAACAGTCATTGAGCAAGAAATTTAAAGAGTTTAATCATACATTTGAGGTTCATCCCACTTGTACCAATGATGTTTGGAACACTCACATCATCCAACTTAGCTTGTGCCATCTCAAGATCGACTTCAAGTTTCTCCTTTTGATTCTTTAGAGCTTCAAAGATGGGTTCAAGTTGGTCAAGAACCGAGAGCGTTCCTTGAAGGTCAATGACATCCAACTCCTCTCTATGCCTCTTATACACAACCTCGTCATTTTCCTTCACCTTTGCAAGAATAGCCTTGTAATGGAGCTTAGTCTCTCTCTTTCCATTGTTGAATGCTTCCATTGGTGAAGAACCATAGTCTTTTACCATTGGATTCTTGAGTTTGAGGTTTGGTTCTTTTCCATGGAGAATACCTAGTGCATGTTCAAAGAATAATTAGGTTAGCCAAAATAATTGAAAAAAAATACAAAACAAAATCTTTGTTCTTTAGTTAGATTAGTCAAATAAAGATGATATAACCAAAGAACAACAAATTTCGAAAAATAAACAATCGAATATATTGAAAAAAATCAAACCCTAGAAGAATGAAAGACATGCAAATATAAACAAAGAATATTTTTCAAAAGATCAATCTCTAAGCAATCCTAACATAATTCGAAATCTTATACCTTTCAAAAAATAATCTAACACTAAAAGAATGAAAGACATGCAAATCTAAAACAGAATATATTAAAAATCTAGTCTAAGTATAGATTATTGTGATTCATAGATTATTGTGATTCATAAAAGCAAAAAAATGAAACCTAGATATATGTATCTAAATCGGTCACAACATACATTGATCTTAGAGAGAGATTATTGACAAAGATGAGAGGTTTTTGGGCTATATTGGTGAGAAATGAAGATAGAGAGTTATATATAAAAGAAAAGTAAAGAAGTGTGTTGAATAAGAAATCTTTGGAATATTCTAGATTCCCATTAGTACTTTTAAATATTTTTAAAAATCATGTATTAAATATATTAAAATTAGATATTTCTATATTTTAGTTCTTGATAAAAATACTTAAATCGAGTTCTTTTTTGGTATATTCGACAATGAGAAGGAAAAGTGTATATTCATTTCCTAAAATCTTGTTAATATTGAGTTGCTTGTATTTGAGGCCGAATATAAAGGTTAATCATTGATTAGATTTTTTAGTATATATATTGCTTTGTATAATCGTATGTGTTAAATATTTATCCATAGAAAAAAAATCAAACTTATATCTATAGTTATAAGGAAAATTATGATACCAAATTTATATACCAAAAATATTCGGTGGGTGTTGCACACGTTTTAGAAGGATTGATAATTGTGTTATCAAATTATAAATATGGTATAATGAGTTGAGGAATATTCTGGAAAAAAATTTAGTTCCTAATTGATTGATTATCAAAATCGTAATTGTTTAAAAAATCTATTATATCTAATATATAATATATTTAAATTCAAAATTTTATAGGTTCAAAAAATAGACTATTTTATTTGGTTCATAATTGATGATTATCAAAATGGGCTTTTTGCAAATTTGACTCAAAACTCAAAGTCAAACACAAAACTAACATCTCCCTTTTTTTGTCATTTCTTTTGTCCAATTCACCCCATATGTTCACATTATTTACGAAAATGCCACTGATTTTTTTCTTGTTTTTTTTCTGAAAATGGTATTTTTACTCTCTCAACCTCATCATCTTCATATATTTACAATATTGCCATTGCCATCAATACCACAACCACCATGAACAACCAATTTGAAGCTCTTAATGCACCTAAAATTGATTGACACTACCTAAAATTGATTGGCACTAAATGTTATGAACAAAAAACAACATCTCTTTAACTTTGTCTCTATATTCATCCAAAAAATTCAAGCTTTTGATTCTAAATTTTTTAGGCTTGGTAGAGCCATTCAAGCATACTAATCTTCGTGGGTTACTTTCGTTTGAGGTTCTGGGTGGTTGGAGAGGACTATTTGTGCTTAGGAAGTCATCTCACTAGTGAAAGGTATGAAATTGAAAATTTTTTCAGATTTGTTCGTGTCGAAGACTTACCCGTAAGTCGTCTGGCTGAAGAAGACTTACGGGTAAGTCTTCTAAGCACACGGGCGACTTACTTATAAATCGTCCAAATTTGTTTGTTAAGAAAAAAATTCTAGACGACTTACTAGTAAGTCGTCCAGGATAAACGGGTTAGTTTTGCATTTGACCGAGTTGTGTCAGATATTTGACTTTTCCTGGACGACTTACAAGTAAGTCGTCTCTGGGAAATCAAAAATTTCAATATTTTATTAAAGCTAGACGACTTACCTGTAAGTCGTCTCAGATTACTTTTGCAATTGGAAAATAAAACTTAAATATTTAACTTTTCCCAGACGACTTACTTGGAAGTCGTCTAGGTAGAGGACCTTCCTGAAAGTCGTCCAGGATAAGCGAAGTCGTCCAGATTTTTTTCCGAGATTCTGGTCAAACCTTGCTTCTCTCGGACGACTTTAAGTAAGTCCTCTACCTAGACGACTTTAAATTAAGTCGTCTGGGAAAAGTTAAATATTTAAGTTTTATTTTCGAATTTTAAAATAACCTGAGAAGACTTACAGGTAAGTCGTCTAGCTTTAATAAAATATTGAAATTTTTGATTTCCCAGAGACGACTTACTTGTAAGTCGTCCAGGAAAAGTCAAATATCTGACACAACTCGGTCAAATGCAAAACTAACCCGTTTATCCTAGACGACTTACTAGTAAGTCGTCTAAAATTTTTTTCTTAACAAACAAATCTGGACGACTTACTAGTAAGTCGTCCCATTTTAAAGTCAATTGCAAAAATGACCTATTTGGACGACTTACTTGTAAGTCGTCTATGTCTTCCAGACGACTTAACCGTCAGTCGTCTGCGTCAATGTTTAGTAAACTTTCATTTTCTCTATGTTTACTAATGTGTTTTATTTTGAAATTTTGCAGATGTTGCGTCAGTTACATGCAGTGTATGGAGAATGGTTTTTGGAAGATTCTAATTGGGATTTTGTGGTTGATAATTCCAAAGGAGCGAGACTATTTTTGTTGAGTGAAGGTTCGACACATGCTGAACTTGTTGCAATGGTTCAAGAAGATTATAACCTGGACATGAGCACAGAATCTGTGGAGATAACCTACTTGTTACCAGCTGAAATGATGCAGGTTCCAGACACTCCTCCTATTCATGTTACAAGTGATAGACAAGTTCGAAACTTGCTCGAGATAACCAAAACGCATGGAGTACGGCTTTGTGTATCAAGCCATAGCAAGGTGGAAACAGTTTCAGAGGAAAGGGAAGAGGAGGATGAAGATGATGAAGCTGATGAGTTTTTTGAAAATGATAATGATTTGGTTGAAGATGAGAATCATAATGGGGAAGAGGATGATGGGGAGGAGGATGATGGGGAGAAGGATGTTGATATCTCTATTGTTGCTGAAGCGGACGAGAATGGTGAGGATTACAGTGTTTATGGAAAGGTTAAAGATGAGGATTTGGAAGAAGATGATGATATGTGTTTTGAAGAATTCAAAAAGACTTATGCTATTGAAGGAGAAGGATCGAATGGTAACAGTATCTACGTCAACCAGAGTTTTGTTAGCAAGGATGCACTGCTTTCAGAGCTGCGGTTGACAGCAGTTAAGCGTAAGTTCTCCTTCAGAATATATAAGTCAACGAAAACTCTCTTTGTGGCAACCTGTCGGGTTAGTGGTTGTGGATGGAAGATGAGAGCGAGTGTGAAACATGGAACAAACACGTTTTGGGTAACAAAGTATGTGGAAACACATACATGCTCAGTGGGAGACCGAATCGCTCAGCGGAGACACTGTACTCCGAAGTATGTTGCTAGGCTTTTCATTGATCGTGTTGGAATCATTGATGGGTTGAATCCACAGCATATCACTGATGCAATGAAGAACATGTTTGGCATGACGCTTGATTACACCACTTCATACAGAGCACTGGTATATGCACAAATATTGGTGAGAGGATCAGCAGAAGATGGGTATTCGCGTCTACCATCATATCTCGAGCAAATCTCCTTAGCAATTCCCGGTTCTATCACAGCTATAGAACTTGATTCTAAAAAAAGATTTAAGTATCTATTTCTCTCTTTTGGAGCTTCTATCAGAGGTTTTAAGTATCAGAGAAGGGTCATTGTCGTGGATGGGACTCACCTACATGGGAAGTATGAAGGTACTATGTTAGTTGCAACCGCACAAGATGGGAATTTTCAGATATTTCCATTGGCTTTTGGGATCGTAGATGCTGAAGATAACCCTTCTTGGGAATGGTTTTTCACAAAATTGGCTAGTTGTTTATCTGATGAGCAGCCTCTCGTGATAGTCTCCGACCGGCATGCAGCCATTAAAAGTGCGTGTGAGAAGGTGTTTCCCTGGGCAACCCGAGGAATATGTTATTATCACCTTCAAGATAACATTGTCAAAACGTATAAAGGGAAACATCTCTTGTACTTGGTGAAAGGTGCTGCTTATGCCCATACGGTTTCAGATTTTAACCGGTACATGGCTGAGATACGGAGTGCAAACCCGGACCTTGCAACGTATTTGGATTTTAATAATAATATAGGTTCTAGTATCCAAACAAAGCTATCCCTATAATAATATTTGGACGACTTACTTGTAAGTCGTCTATGTCTTCCAGACGACTTATATTATTTTATTAAAATCCAACTCTTGTTTCCAAACCCGGACCTATTTTAACCGGTACAAAATTTTCGGGTAAAATCCAACTCTTGTTTCCAAACATTACGAAAAGCGACCTGAGTTTTAATAATATAGATTAGAGCTTGACATGTGGGTTTTTTTTACTTTTTGTAATTGTTTTGTATTAATAGTGGTATGTATTTTTAACATTTACCCATATTAAATAATTCTTAATATGATATTTCTACAATAATGTTATAACTGATATTGAGTAATTTTGTTTTTTTTTTTTCAAATTGCTAACTGTATCACCTATATTACTTATCATATATTTATTGTATTAGACTTACATTGAAATATTTTTTATGAGATATGTGTAGAATAATATATTGACAGATTAATTTATAATATGTTTATATATTATATAAATTGACTGTTACTATTTTACAATTTAAATGAATATAATTTCATATTTATGAAAATAAAGTAAGTTAAACCAGTAATTTAGTAAACTTGATGGAACAACTGGCAGAAGCCCTATTATAGTTTTATATATATATAAATGTATATATATTCACAAACTATACTATAGTTTTAGTTTTTTCATGTCTTTATAAATAACAAATATTTTTATTAAAAATAATAAAAAACAAGAAATAGAATATATATATATAAGTACTTGTATTATGAGTAATTATAAAATATAATATTGAGATTAAGTAGTATTTTCTATATCCTAAAAATATTTTGTAAACATATTACATTGCTTTATAAAAATGTATAATTTATTTAAATATAGCATAAATTAGTTAGAATAGCGAATTGTTAAGTAGTTTGATTAACATGTTAAATTTTTAGTGGGTAATCAAAATATTAAATAGTTAGAATAACGAATTAGGTACATTTTATGTTTGTTAACAAATTACAATTAATGCTGAAATTTAGAAGTAGGTAATATCATAATGACATAATCCATAATAAAATACTTGAAAAGAAAATTAATAAAATGTTCTAAATTATTATGGTAAAAATAATTAATAAATTAATTAGAATAAATAAAATATGAATGCAAAAGATGTAATTAAATAAAAATAAGTAACTTTGTTTTTTATTGATGTTTTAATAAGATAGATAAAAAACCCCAAATCATCGCTTTTGGTTTTTTGGTTTCTCTCAAACCTAATACCAGCTCAAACCGACAAAACATCGGGAATAGACATCTAAGCTGAAACTAACAAATTGATTAATTTATATTAAGTGCTATTTTACCTTTTAAATTTTATTTCATTTCAAATATATTTTGAGATTTTTAATGTACATATTAAATATTTTTTTTAACTTTTACCTTTATTTTATTTATTAATTGACAAAAATAAACAAAATAGTATAATAACAGAGATAAACTGGAAATTATTAAATTTTTAATTGTGTTCAAAAATTAAAAAAAAATTAAAACAGAAATAATATCATATAAATATATCAAAAAAGTTACCAAACGTTATGAAATTTCTTAAGGGTCTTTTTTAGTTTTTTTTAATCAAAAGAGCTTTGGAAGAAAATAACCAAAAAAATTTTTACTGAAAGTTCAATATTTTTATTTTAAATTAGATTTAGAGTTTAGAGTTAATGAGTTAAATCTTAATGGGTCCTAAAAATAAATAAATATTAAAAGTTTTCAAATCAAATTTTTAAAAATGGTTTCAAAAAATATTTTAGAATTCCAAAAAAAAATTAAAAATCCGAAAAAATCAAACTTGAAAACGCATAATCCGAAATATAAACAAAATATTTTTTTTCATATTTTTATAACAAAAAAAATGAAGAATTTTTTATCTCTTAATAAAATATCTTTTGATCATGTTACACTTTAAACGGTTTTTGGTGACAAAAACTAAAAATAAAATACTATTCAAGAGATTTTTTTTTTTGATCAACCAAACGTCAAGATATAAGATTATCAAAAATTGATGATATGCCAGTTTCTGCAGCAAAATAATTATCATCATCGTAATATCCCTAAAAATAAATAAGATTAAATTAATTAATGTTTAAAGATTCTTCAGCACTCTATTCTCACAGCTCCACTCTCAGAAGAAACAAACTTAGGCTTCCTAACGACTCGCTCCAAGCACTGAATCACATCACCGACTCTAAAGTCATTCCAATCTCCCATCACAAGCCCACACTCGTTCCCTTTCCCTACCTGTTCCACGTCTTGTTTCTCCCGTTTCAGCGACGCACATGACCCTTCAAACAACACTTCTCCACTCCTTAACAGCCTCATCAGCCCACTTCTAAAGACCCTACCATCCATCACTTTGCAACCCGCGATGCTCACACCATCTTCTTCGGTTCTCCTCTTACCCAACACCTTGAAAATGCTGAGTACTTCAGCTTCACCAGCCACCTCTAGCTCTGCTACTCCTGGTGCTTTCTCCACGATCAAGTTCCCGATGTCTTCGAGTAAATGGTATATCACACGGTGATGGAATACCTAAGAGATCACCATTGGTTACTGTTAGATTCGGTTTTATTATGGATTTCCAACTTAAAACTAATTGATGATAAATGAATTGGTCATAACATTTTATATATTATTTAATGTTTCATTAAATTTTCTATGTGGGATACATTGTCCCTAATAGTTAGGGCATTAAAGTAAACGTTTGAACTAGTACTTCGGAACAGAGATTAGATACCTTGACGCTGGCATGAGCCGGAGATATTTTAACACCCTTAACGTTAAATGCAACTATACACGCACGGCAAGCTTGTGCCCTGGCTAAATCAGACAGAGAAACTGCTCCTACTCCACTATGAACAATGTTCACAAAAACCTATCCATATAAAGAAAATAATCACTCACAAACATAGAAAGCCAATAAGCAACAAACCACAAGAGTATACACACACCTGTAGACTATTTAACGTTCTTAGTGCATCAGCAACAGCCTGAGCAGTTCCTTGCACGTCAGACTTCACTATTATCGGTAACTCAACTCGAACAAACCCTTCTTCAGACTCTGCTTCTCTCTTCTCTAGTTCAGCTATTCTAGCTTCTTCTGCTTTCAACAACCGATCTCTCTCATACTTCCTTGTCCTCCCTTCACTAAGCATCTTCGCACGCTTCTCTGACTCCACCACAATGACATCGTCACCAGCCATTGGAAGACCCTTAAGACCTTCTATCTCAACAGGCATAGCTGGTGTTGCTTTGTCCGTTGGCTTACCGACCATATCCCTGATAGCTCTAAGTTTTCCCCATTGACACCCAATGACCACATGATGACCACTCACAAGAGTCCCGGCCTTAACAATAATAGTGGCTAACGGTCCACGCCCTTTATCTAGCCGAGCCTCCACCACATACGCTTGAGCTGGTCCTTCCACACGTGCCTTAAGGTCCATACTCACTGCTTCAAGAAGCAAAGCTTCTTCTAACTTGTCTAGCCCTGTACTCTTGACAGCAGACACCTCAACAACCTGAACGTTTCCTCCAATATCCTCAATCTCAACCCCCTCAGCAGCGAGCTGGTTCTTGACTCTTTCAGGATTAGCTCCCGGTTTGTCGCATTTATTAATGGCCACCACAATGGGAACATTAGCTGATCTAGCGTGAGTAATAGCTTCCAGAGTCTGCGGCATTACACCATCATCAGCAGCAACCACCAAGACAACTATGTCAGTCACAGCAGCTCCTCTAGCACGCATCTCACTGAAAGCAGCGTGACCTGGCGTGTCTAGGAAGGTGATTGAAGTGCCGGATTCAGGCATGCCCACCACGAATGCTCCCACGTGCTGAGTGATCCCACCGGCTTCTCTTGCCGCCACGGAGGTGTTTCTTAAAGCGTCCAACAGAGAGGTTTTCCCATGGTCGACATGACCCATTACGGTTACAACAGGAGGCCGTGGAAGGATCTGTGATCCTTCTGTAGTATGTTGCCTCTTCACGTTGCTCCCTATTTCCTGAAAAACAGAAATGCATTAAAGAAAGCACTGCAAAATCCGTTGGAACTTAGACAGGGCCGGTCCTGGACAAAGCCAAATGAAACATTTGCTTATGGCTCCCAAAAGTGAAGAAAACTAAGTAAATATATTTTTTGATCAATTTTTTAAGCGGTGTAACACAAGGACTTTCCGGGAGGTCACCCATTCTAGTAATATTCTCGTCCAAGAACGCTTAACTGCGGAGTTCTAATGGGATCCGGTGCATTAGTGCTGGTATGATCGCACCCGAAAACTACATAAATATAGAATCCTAAATTTGTAAATAAAAAAAATGTTGAAACCTTTTCTAGATCATTTAAAATATGAGGACCGGTCCTGGAACTAGAGGTTTAATAACTTTACCATTGCAAGTAGCTCGGCGAGATCAATACTGATAGAATCAAACTCCGAACTAACGGTTTCTCCAACATCGACGAGGATGCTCTGCAAAACCGCCAATGACTCACCAGTACGGTTGGAGAACTCAAGTAATGTCATGCCTTCGAATACCTCAACTGTTTTCTCAGCCACTCCCTTTGAACTTTTTTGCAGCCTAGGAGGCACATAAGGAGCTTCAGCGGGTGGCTTATCAGTTTTCTTGTCCCGTTTTGAGAACTTCGCTTTCATTTTCACAGTCTGTTTCTTGCGTTCGCGATGGCTCAGGGGACGGTCTGGATCCTCTTTTCTTCTCGCCAATGTTTTTCTGCTTGCATGAAAGTACCTGCTCAATGAACACAGGCCAGTGAACATGTTACACGAAAGGTTTACCTTATGTATGTTATACAGAATAGTATAAGAAAGAACGTTTTAGAAGTCTTAAGCTAATGGTTTTACCTTATGGATGTTAAGTTTGGGGAAGACTCATGATTAGAAGAGAAATTTGATAGCGAGCTAAACCCGAAGCCTAAACCATGAATGTAAAAGGTTAGAAAAATTGTTCTTTATCCATATTCAAGAGTGTTAGAAAGCAAATGTTGTAACCATCTTTTTCACTACGCTTACCATTAATGTACCGTGCGAATGAAAAAGCGAAACTTTCAGAAGTGCTTCTTAAAAATGTAGATGAAATATGCCTTTCTGTAGCTGCTGGAAGAACCAAACCTCTTTTAAAAGAGGCATGAATGCCCTGTAAGCACGTTTAAGTTCCTTGAGACAACCATAAACATATGTGAAATGCTAACACAAATAAGGACATAAAAAAATAGGAGACTTCATATATGTGACAACATGAAACAAATTCTGCATAACATCTCACTTAAGTCTTCAATCAACAATTTGAAATAGGAGTAGCTTAGACAATGAGCTGATTGGATGAACACATACTCATAGGTATAATCACATTTCAAGCAAATGCAGATATGCGTCACTATGGCATGAAAGCTTTTGCAAATTGCCATCATAAAGAGAAACAGCATGAGAACAAAGAATCCAACATCAAACATAACTACAACAATTCTCATGGAGAAAGTAAGAACTGTTTGACAACTAAAGCTATAATCTTTTTGCTCACATTCCTTTGGGAGAAAAGTGGGAAGCAAAGAGAGAAGAGGTACCTTCTTGCCTAAGTGCCTTAGTGCCATTCATATATCAATCAGTCTCTGCAATAAAACAAAACACAAAACTTTCCATTTAGAGACAAAACCAAAAACTCAGCAGTTAAAAAAAAAAGACAGAACTTGAAAGAACTAAAAGGATGTCCTAACTGATTCTTTTAGGACTCAAAATCTATAGAAGAAATCCTAACTTGCACAATTTTTATTATAGAAAAGAAACTGTTTCTTTTACATAATTCATTGGGCAGGAGTCAGATTGCACTAGAGATCAACAATGTTTTAGCTTCAATTATAAAAGAAAAAGATATATCGTGAAGATGAATGAGAAACATAAATAGAAAAAGGCAGAAACTTCGTCTCGAAAATCAAAAACACATAACAACTTGAACGGAGGTAAACCTTAAAAAGTAATGATTTACAAACGGAAAAATCTCTCGTCTTGTGTGCTCTTGTCTCAGACAAGCGTGACAGATTGGTCGGAACTTATAACCCTTGAGAAGAAGAAAAGATACTTGGAGAGGAAGCACAAAACCTCTCCCCTTTTTTTGTCATGTTCCTGAAATGTATTTGGGCTTGAGAATTGCTATGGCTATGGGTTTACCCAAGTGAAAAGCCCAAATACATTTCAGGAACATGACAAAAAAAGGGGAGAGGTTTTGTGCTTCCTCTTCAAGTATCTTTTTTTCTTCTAGCCATAGCAATTCTCAAGCCCAATATCCGATTTTTTTTACTCTACTCTTCTTTTTTTCGACTTGTTCTACTTTAAACAATTTAAAAAAAAAAAGTTTTAATAATGTACCAACTAGGTAGATGCCCTCAAATTCGCGGATGTAAATACACTTTAAATATATTTTTTAACTTTCAGATTCATTTAAAGTTTCAAAAAATTAAATTCATTATTTTATGATTTTTAATGGTGGTAGATATTAGTAAATGAAGGATGTATAATATTTCTTGATTAGTTTGATAATTTTAAAACTTATATTATTCTTGATTTTGTTTGGAAATAATTACATATCACTTTAGGTTTATAGATTGCATATAACATTGTTTAGGTTGGTTGAAAATTGATGTAAATTAGCTCTTAGATTGCTTTCTTTTCTAAACTGAATTAAATAAACTGAAAGTAAAAAAATCAAACAATTAAATTATAATTCTAAGAAATTAACTACATGTCAATAGAAAATCATTAAATTAAATTTTATTTTAGATATTTGATTTATAAAACTTAGCTAAGGTGATATAATTACAATCTCCTAGTCTCCTAGACATTATTTGTGAAGTGATTTCACACATGTCATCTCAACAAACATTTTCACCAAAACAAATGTGACATGGCATATAGAATTGATGACATGACTTATGGTTAAACGTGACATGTACAAACATTAAATGTGTTGATTTCAATTTTTGGTAACTTTTAAAAATATGGTAATAACTCATAAATTATCATCAGAATAAATTTATTCAAATATGTCAATAAATAATATAATAATAGAAATATAAAATATTTTTAAATTTTCGAAATATTATTTACGTATATTTTTATTATCATATTATTTTTATTATTAAACATGATTTTAAAAATTTAATACAATCTTAAAAAAAATCGTAATATCATTTGTTTCTTTTTGATATCTACAAATTTTAGAAGTTTTGATTAGTTTTATATTTTGGTAATTATATAAAATTTATACCAATTTTATTGTATTTTATACAAGTTAATTAATATATCGTAACAAAAAGAAATAAGGGTAAATTTTTCAAATAAAATTTTTAAGTTTTTGTCACAAAAATAGTTCTCAGGAAAAAAAAATAATCAAAATAGATTTTTTATTTTGATAATTTTAATATTTTTAAAAAATCACGTACAAAACCATATCCCATAAGTCCAAACCCTAAATCTAGATTAGTTAACTCAAGAGGTATAAATGTATATTTACAATTGTTAATAAAATTCATTTTGATCATTTTTCTCCTTAAAAAACTATTTTGGTAACAAAAACTTTTAAATGTATCTTATGATATTTCTCAAGAAATAAATAAAAATTTATCTAAATTATAATTTTAAATATATTAAATAAAAAATAAATCATTGCTCTGTTTAATTAAATTAATATTAAAATATTGATATAAAATCTAAAAGTTTAACATAATTTATTTTAAATATAATTTAAATTTAAAATTTTATCGATGCACATGGTGCAAAAAGACATCTAGTTACAACGAGAACGAGAGGAACATATAGCTAAGGACTTTCTTTTAGGTGATGGAAACTAAAATTATTTAATGTGAACTAGATATGTGCAAGAGCTTAATTAAAAAGTCTTAAGTTTATGACTTGATATGGCTTTAGATACTTTAGTGTGAAATTTAATAACGTGAACTCAGTTTTGGCAAAATTTTAATCCTCGTAGAAAAGGTAACCCCAGCCATCCGGTCTTAATAATTGTTACAATTCCAATAGTTGATGATTTTCTATTTTTATTTATTTTTATAAGTGTTAAAATAAAATTTAAGTCTATAATCAATTAGAAAAAATATTTCAAATAGACATTTTTGAAGTTTCGTCAAAAAATAGATTTCGAGAAAAATGATCAAAATAGATTTTTTTATTTTGAAAGTTTAAATATTTTTTTTTAATTTTAAGCTTCACATCCAAAACTTCATCCTATAACATAACTCTAAAGCTTAAGTCTAAATTAGTTAATCCAATAGATATAAATATATATTTACAACTTTTAATAAAGTCTATTTTGGTGACAAAACCATTTTAAATCTATTTTATAGTATTTCTCAATCAATTATTTATAAATTTTAAATTTCAATACCTTTATTCATATCTAATATAAAATGTATTTTTAACAATTATTTTGTAAATTTAAAACAAATTAAAAACAATCAAAGAAAAAATGTAAAACAAGTCAGCAAATCCGATGTAAAATCTATAGAAGTCTCTGACCATTGTCTTATAGCTATACAAAACAAAATTTCTCTCTCTCTCTTAAAACTTAGGATTTTTTGACGTGTTAAAATAAATAAATAAATTATCCAGTTACATGAAAAACAAAATTTCTCTTATAAAACTTAGGATCTTTCTGTTTTCACGTGTTAAAATAAATAAATAAATTATTCAGTTACATGAACCAGTTATAATATTGTTTCCATGTAATAGAGAATTTTTTATTTTTTTAGATTTATGTTGTAGAATTATTTTAAATCTCACCATTTTTCTAAAAATAATATTAAAATTTTTGATGATCAAACTATTTGGATTTAAAAATTAAATTTTAGTATTTCTAATTATTATTCAAAAAATATAACATTGTAAGTATAATATATATTTCTTGCTATAATGCTATTATCCGTGAAGTCACATGCAAACACCTAGTTCTTTTAGTAAAGGGAAAAATATAAATATGGATAATTAAAATGATTAATAGTAATTATTATTATTTAATAGGAAAATCGGCAAGTTTAATGATTAAGAAAAAGTCAATAACCGCAAAGAGAGCATGAAAAAACACATTCTTGCCTTGCATTCATAGGTCAATCAGTATCTGTAAATGTAATGAAACATAAATTCTCAAATTTGATAAGCATAAAATTTCCTCAAATTCCTTTTTCATTTCACCATAAACTCTTTTGCTAAAAGATTTGCGAGTTCATCAACTTTAATCTGTTGTTCTGTCAAGACTCTTTTCCTTTTGTTGAAAGTTCTGTCAAGACTCTTAAATATGCTCGAACCACCAGTTTGCCAGACAACTGTTGCCTACTTAGTTCAACTCTATCATTGGTAAGAGTGTATGATGGGACTTTCATTTTTTTCTCATTTAAAGAACTGTAATTGGAGTTCAGCTCAGATTAATATTAGAAAACAACCTTTTGCAACTTCTTACTCTTTTCGGTTTTTGTCAGACAACAACTCAAATAAGAGCGCCTAAAATGCACATATATAAACATAGCACTTTAGAAGAAGAAAGAAAGTCTTTCATTTCTTTATTTATTTTTATAGCCAATGATAAACACTCGGGGAGGAGAAAAAAATACACATGCGTAAACAAAGAGTTCGGCGGGTGTTTTGGCATCAAAGTAAAAGTTTTGCAGAGAACATACAAGAATCACAATAAATAGAAATCTTTCCCAAATGGATAAATAACCAGACACAAACCGGTTTGAATCACATCTCCGTCTCTTTTCAGGCAGCAACACCGCCGAACAACGACCTGCGGATCTGTGGAAAGATATGAGCGAATCAGAGAGACATAGCAAGACCAAAAACTAAAAATGTTGAAAAGAATATAAGCAAGGTATTGAATTTGCTTTACACACCACTGGAAGTTTCATACGGAAAGCCACATCAAGACGCGCATCGAGTGTGTTCTCGCACACGATTTTCCCATCTCGAGAAGCTAACACAACACCTCCAGAGCTATATTACATGTTAAACATCACATATATTAGCAAGACCCAATTAGACACCAGAAAAGTCCTTTTTCTAAAAAGGATCACTACGGGCTAAAGTTACTTTCTCTGTATTGTTATATTAACTATTTAAACAAGAATTTACCAATGGAGAGCATGAGGATCATCACTAGAAGGAGGAGGGGGAAGGAATATGGTGGTGTCCACGGCAACCTCTGGAGCATGAACATTTGCTTTACCAGCATACTCCTCCTTTGCTTCCTCAAGAATAGACTCAACTAAACCCAAATCCTCTTCACGACAACGCAACAACACAGAAGGTTCTTTCAACCTAAGCAAACACTGCAACAAATATTCAAAGAGAGATAAAAGAATCTTTAACATCAGACTCAAGATAACAACTACATGATAATCGTATGCCCAATAGAAGCCAACCTGAACAATGAGATCCTTGAGGAGCTGTTTGTAGGCATCCTCATCACCACTCACATTCAAAAGATCCTTAGCTGCTTGGTCTTTCATGGCGTTGACAATATCATCCTGCGCTTGAAGAACTTTGATCCTTGACGCATTCAACTGCATCGAGTAATCACTGAACACAAAAAACAATGTATTCAACAATTCAAATCCATAACAACAGAAGGCGATCCAGCTTCTTAGACTAAATCAAGATCAAGATTCAACGATACTTCAGATCTATAAGAGCATAAGGCGATCCAGATTCTTAGACTAAACGATCGGTCAACTGATACTTACATCTTCTTGCGAACATCGGCTTGCTTCTCCTTCTTCTCATAATCTTGCCTGATCTTCTTCTTCTCCGCCTCAACTAACTGCAGCTTCTCGATGTTGAATTCCTACACATATTCAAATAACCAGATCCGATGAGAATCAGAATCGAATCGCGAGAGATCCGGAACAAATTAGAGTGAGAGAAACGTACTTCTTCAGCGGAGACGGAGATCTCGTTTGCCTTTTCCTCAGCCTCTTGGCGGATGAATCTCACCATCTGCTGGATCTGCCTCGATACATCTCCGTCGTTCATCTTCACCGGAGATCGTAGAGATTTGGAGAAGATCGAGTGATTCTGTGGCGCAGGTAGATTGGGGAGAGACGTAGATCAGATTTTCGCAACGTGGAGACCAGTTATTTGAAGTGGTTTGTTTGTTTTTGTTTGTTTGTAATGTACACTGACCGAAACAAAACGGGATACAGTTTTCTAGTGGATAAATAAAACGACAAGGCGTGTAAATAAATAAAAGACGATTGTTTCTGAGCCATTTCAGGGGCCAAGCGGCCCAAGACCCACATATTTAATTGTCTTTAACTTGTGCTCTATCAAAGAGATGAAGAGATCTATTTGCCTACCGAATGGTTTTTTTTAGAGGTTCTAAAAACTGGTCTAAAGGGCAACTCGATTCTTTCCAAAAATTTTTTTTCTAAAATCTAGTTTATATTGATTTATACTATTTAAATTGATTTAAATTATTTGAAATTAACTAAAATTAATCTAAATTAGTTTAACTATATTAATTTAAACAATAATGTTAATATAAATTTACAAAATTGTTTAATTTTTTTTGTTTTGCACATCTAATTTTGATAATTTATCACGATAATTTATTTTTAATATTTTGAAACTAAAATATTTTATATAGATGTCACATATATATAAAATAAATCAATAATTTGTTAACGCTTAAACCTCACATAGACAATGAATAGTTTGTTTGATCGTTAATCTTCTGTAAAGCGCATAGTTATTGTTTAACAATTTTTAACATTGTTTTCTTAACAAGAGTTTCATATGTTTAGTGGATGGGGTTTAAACTGTGTCAGACAATGGCTCCCTAGGGAATTTCACTTTGAGAGATGATCAGACAACACATTTCTTATCAGTCGTTGGATGTGCAATGTGCTGAGTCGTTGTGTCTTGCTTCTTCATATGTACGTAACTAGTAGTAAATATATGTATTCACTGCCTATAATAGAGTGTTCTCTTGCATAGCAATTATTAAGCTAAAACTAGGACAATAGTACCATATTGATATGATTGATTCCTAAGAAGACGTTTCTTCTGCCTCTAAAACCTGTTTCTTCATTTTATCGAGTTTCGTAATACTTTTGAAACTTTGATTTTGCTTGCCATTTGTTTGAATGATTAACCATGATTGGTTATCCTTAGGTGTATAATCAATTCATGTCCAGCTTTTGTGACAAATACCAAGATTTTGCGGCTATATAATGCTCTAGCCACTAAAAACGACTAAGAACGTGGTTATAAGATCGTGACTATTTTCTTAGTTTTTCTTGATAATATTAATCATGATTTGTTTTATTACAACATATTCTGAACCATGAAACTTTAATTAATCCTCCCGTTTTACTTGCACTTTTATGATGAACCTAAATCTCTAATTTGCGAGTATTTGTCGATAAATTCTCTCATATCGTCATGTCCTATAAAAGTCTTAGGCTGTAACTGGAAACAAATAAATAGAATATAAAAAATGATAGGAATTATTTTTTTTCTTGGAATTTAATGGAATGAAATCAGCATTTCACTTGTTTCAAAAAAATTGATTTGGAATGATTTTACATATGAAAGTTAAAAAAAAATTGAAATAATATGGAATGAAATAGAATAGCCTTTCTATTTTTTATTGTGATTGATAAACTTTTTTGGAATACAAAAAAATTAAATATTAATGAAGATTTTATTCCAAAATATACATTCCACTTGCACCCTAAGAGATAACTGAAAAATGCGGAACTAAACGAGAATTGGAGAAAATGAAACATTTGCTCGATGAATTTTCAATGTTCGTGTTAGTGAAAATCAAATCATTCATCACAATTCTGCTAATGCTTACCATAGCTTTCAAGATCCAGTTCAAGTTTTTTTAAAGCAAAACTAAGTAACACATCAAAGATCTAACCATTTTTTTGGTGGAATAAATTGTTTTGGGTAAACCTTTTATATATAGTGATTAACCTTCACCCAAATGTGGTGTCTTAAATCCAAGAAAACTCCTTAAAGTTTTTGGAGAGGCATAATACCATCGCGCTGACACAAAGTCGAACCTAAACCCTCTGCCAGCCTTATGTGAGAAAAGAGACCACTGATATGCAAGCTCTTCTCATCTAACCAATTTTCGGACCTTTTACTTTCTCTTGTTATGTTACTGTGAGAAATCTGAAGTCAAACTTGTTTTATGTGATTTACACTCATTTTGCTTCAATACAACATTTCTTGTATCTTTCTCTTTGAGTGAGATCATCAATAATTATATTATTATATTAAAGGATCATCAAATATATTAATTTATAAATAACTGTACTTTTTATGTCTTCTTCAGTTTTGGATCAATTTTATACATTTAAAGAATCCTAACAGGCAAGTGTTTTAGGTAAAATATAAATATTTTAACGTGAGTACATTTAATATAAATTTTAGTGCTATGCCAATTTCAACATGAACCAAAAAATTCAAATAATCTACATGAATTATCAAACATAAACTAAAATCAACATTGACAAAAATAAATCATTTATGGGGATGTAGACAACTGTTGGAGTTAAACTTCACACACTAAATCTAGGCCATAAAAGATCACGTCGAGACGTCGAGTATAAATGGACTCAATCATCTTGGCCACGTTAGTCCAATGCCAACCATTTGTAATATTTTGTGACACATTAACAATAGGGGCGAGCTCCGGAGTGGCAAGGATAAGAATGGACCGAGTCAAGGCGACAAAGAAGCTAAGTCTAGTATGTTCTCCGAAGGAGTCAAATACCAGTCCAGGATATGTAAAATTTGGCACACATGTGCACCAAGATACACATCGTGATGTATGGGGATGTAGACAACATAAATCATTACAACTAACCTTTTAAAAAGAGCATACTAAAACATGAAATCTCAGTCTTAGAATAAACTATTGCCACAAGTACACTTTTAAAGTGTAAGTTAATTAAGTATGAAACATCATTAAGTATCTTGATTAGAGTTTTATAGAGTGTAATGCACGTGCAAATCAAAAGTGGTGTGCACTAATAGACCGGACACTAAGGTCGTGAGAAAGTGTTGGAAAGGACCCTAAAATTAAGCATCCCCCAAATAATATTTAATCATTAATAGTTCAAATAGTTCACATTATCTAAAATGGCTTGTTAATGAGAGTTGTCTCACTACAAGACAACGAGTTACAGCCACTTGCTGGCTCACCATCACACACGACCACCCCACTTGAATTTTATATACCAAATGTTTATCATACTATAATCAATTTCTAAACATCACAATTTCAATCAAAACTGGAGTATATATATATATGCATTTCATAGTCTGCGAGGAAAATATCTGTTTTATACTCCCTCCGTTTTATTTTAGTTGTCGTTTTAGGTTTTTGCATATAGATTAAGAAAACATTTAATTTTACATGTTTTCAAAATAAAAACATCATTACCTATACACCTAACCACATTTTAACCAATAGAAAAATAAAATGATATATAAAATCATTAAATTTTATATTGAAATTATAAAACGACACTTATTTTGAAACGAAAAATTTACCCTACAACGACAAGTAATTTGAAACGAATGTAGTATTGATTAGTGTCTTAAATTTGTTTGTTACGGAAGATATTTAGTCTTCACGATGGCAACATTCAACATCAAACTTAAATTTCCTTCATTTATCATTTTTGACGTAAACTACCATTATTCCCATTGTAACTGTTAACTTGTTTCAATAAATATCTATTTAATATATATTACTCTCTCCGTTTTTTTATATTTGACGTTTTAAAAGAATTTTTTTGTTTCAAATTATTTGACGTTTTCAATTTTCTATGTAAAATTTAATAGTAATTAATGTTAGATGATCAATAATATTATAGCTCATATTTTATTATTGGTTGAATTTTGGTTAGGTAAATAATTAATGATGTTTTTGTTTAGAAAATGAAACAAAATTAAATGTTTCTTAATCTATGTGCATGATCCTAAAACGTCAAATATGAAAAAACGGAGGAAGTATATTTTAACGATCAAATGTTACATAGAGTACTCTACTTTCATCTAGGATCCAAGAAAATAAACAGAAATGATAGCAAAATGTGAAATGTATCATACAAATCAGATCTCTGGGATATTTCTTTTACTAACTAATTAATATTTGTTTTAGTTAGCAGAAAAAAAACTTAATATTTGTTTTATACTTACATTAAACATCAATCATATTTGATGGGTCATGTCGTCAAAAAATAATTAGTGGCAAAAGTAAAACTCGTGAGTGTACGAGCACCATATAGGTTTCGTTCATTGGTATGGCCTTGTCGGGTCGCCACATAGATATGAGTCATATGACTAAAATTTTTTAAGTGAAAACTTAAATTAAATAAGAGTCCAATCCAAATCATTGATTGGGTAATCATCAACTTTTCTGAATCAACACTTTTTTGTCACAATCATTCCTCTAATCACATAGTATATACAATTTGTACTCTGTAATAGTATTTAATATCTTCTTTTCAATAGGCCCTATTTATGTGGGTTACATGTTCCCCATAATTAACAGAAGCACATAAAACATCTATTTTAACCATAATTGCAGGAATAAAGAAATCACAACTAATAAGTTCCCTGAGTAGTCCCATAGTTTTAGTGTGTACGAAGCACTTTTCAGGTACACCATTGATAGATAATAATTGGCCTAATTAGTTAATTATTGAAGCTTTCACTTGTTCTACCAATAATTTCCCAGAAATTTAAAAAAATCCTAGTTAGGATTTGTTAATATACATATAGTAGCAAGTACATGTAAAAGGAAGCCATTGCGTTTAAATATTATGGTACATTTATGATATTTAAAATCTCAAATGTTTGGCATTGTAATGGTTGTCATCATTCCTATTATCAAAATTTACTTTGTTCAAAATGAAGAGAAAAAAAAGAAAAAACTATTCCAATGATCTGCTTCATTTACTTTTTATAAAAAAAATATTCCAAATGTATATCATCTCTATTTTATCACTAATTATTAATAATATTTTTCTTGTAAGCAGACTTAGATAGATCGCTCTGGGTAGGCACGTTGCGAGCAACGGTTGACGAACCCGCCGGCACCACACCACCGCCTCGCAACGAGTAGCATCCCCAAGGGTAAATACCAAGCATCAGGCGATCACGATCATCACCGTTTGTTCACCCAACCTCGGTGAGTAACTAACGAATTCCTTCATCACAGTTACTCGCTTGAGTCGCGACCGAGAAAATGATACATCGTTTGTGCTTTCTTGACTAACTCAAATGAGCACCGTTTGTTTTATATCTATTCTCACATTTTGTAAATAGTTACTCTTTCTTGACCAATAAAATAACACATTTTTGAAATAATCCACCGACGAATTTAATCTTCCCACATAGAGCCCGATCAAACTCAGATCTAACAATCATGGTCATCAACCACCTTGATAAGACACACACCTTTGTTCATTAACTTAAAAAAATATTCCTAGCACCTGAAACAATGTCTAGCAATAATGCATAGGTCGTTATCCAGGACAGCCTATTACTCTCTTCTTTTTACATTAAGCCATGTTATAGATTTTTTTTTTCACTTTAAGTGATGTCTTCAAAATTATATATATATATATATATATAGTGTAATTTATGTTTATGACCATTTATATTTTATAATATAACTTTTTATTGGTTGAATTAAATGTAGTTATTGTTGTCTTTATTAAAATAAAATATATTAAGTAAAAGTTAATAGTTCTTTAATTGGTGTATAAAATTTTTAAAATATACTATTTTGAAATAGAGCGTACTAACAAAGTATGAATCATCTTGACAAAATTTTATCTACTGAAATTTAAGACATAGTAATAAATATTTTCTAAATAGAAAGTTAAAATATAGAACATCAATACTATATTATACTCTCTTCGTTATGAAAAGAACCATATTTTAAAGAAAAATTATTTCAAAATGATACATTTTTATATTTTTAATGCACTAATTAATAATAAATTGTAAATTTTAAATAAAATTATGAAATCTCATTAGCTTAAAACTTTAGAAAATAGTTAATTACGAAAAATAACGTATTGATAACTGAATTTTTTTATATATTTTCTTAATAAGTGTAAACATTTTAAAATATACATCTTTTTGTAACAAATGGAGTATTTATTCATCATAGCAAAAATAGTACTCTAACATACTTTCATTTAAAAGGACGTTGTTTTAAGATTGCACACATTAATAAAAAATTAAGACATACTTTCATTTATTAGTTTTATTTGCTTGCCGATAAAGTTATACCTTCCATATTTTCAGAATTAAATTTATGTTTTAATTTTCAATTAAATGCACTAACTAAAACTAAAACATTATTCTTTTGTAGAAAAGTAAAAGAACTAGAACATCAGTCATTCGTGTACGAAGGGATTATAGTTTATCATTTTCTATCTAGACATATACATCCATTAATTAATTGTATAGATTTCTGTTTCGTTCACAATTTTCCTTTATAAAATACACCATAGAAAAACAAAACAAAGAAAAAAAACTTTACAATGGTTACGTAGGAATTTTTTTTTGGTATTTCTCAAAAATCATTTAAATTATGATAGGTTTGTTCAAGTAAAAAGTTTATCAAATGTTTTAGTCAACTACAAAATATATTTTTGTTAAAAATTAGAGTGATGTATCTTCTTATTAGTTAACTTTACCTATAAAATTGTTTCCCTCTTTTATAAAACAAAACAAGAGCATGTAAACGCAAATATAAAAACATACTTATAAAGAAAACACACAATATACACAAATATATGTATATTGAAGCCCTTTTCCCAACATTTTCATTCCTTAAATCAATTGTACAATGGCTTATGTTTACTACTCCTTTTGTCTCATTTTAAGTGTCATTTTAGCTTTATACACGAATTAAAAAAATAATTAATTTTACATATTTTTATATAAAACACAATTATCTATACACCTAACCATATTTCAACCAATAAAAAAATAAATTTTAATATAAAATTAATAAATATTGCATCAAAATTGGCACTTATTTTGTAACAAAAAATTTCTCTATAACAACATTTAATATGAAACGAAAGGAGTATCATTTTACTACATAACCTTGACATAATCCTCATAATACTTGTGACATCATCTGCATATGCATGAATTAGACTTTGGATTTTTAATGTCCCAGAGTGCTGTTCCTGAAATAAAAAGATCTGTAAACATTAAATCAGGATGAGAAAGACATTGAAGATCTCTTGAGTCTAATTTTCTTTCTTAGGGAGCCAATTAGCTTTCCAAACTCTAATGCTCTGGCCATCACCAATATTTTGTAACGTCCGATCGCCTACGGCTGGTAGGTCCTCTACGCTCGTACACTCGGCCCATGGATCTCATTCTGTGCGACAGATAGTGCATTAATTTTTGAGGCTCAGAAGTCATGTTTACTGACCCTGGAATCATCACATGACCTTTTTCTTGCTTTAGTCTCACTTGCACGATATCACGAATCACTTTCCGATAGGTCATTTGGGAGGCAGATATGGGTTTGATTTATCTTAAGATCTAGCCTTTTTTTCACAAATAGCTTTACATAAGATATGACACATGTTTTAATGACTGCCCAATGTTGTCAATAGAAACTCGCAGTCAAGCCATCAGGTCCAGAGACTTTATCAGGGTTCATTGCAAACACTGCATCCTTGATCTCCTTATCTTTTACTTGATTAGTAAGGCTCATGTTAATTTCTTCTGTAACTGTAGCATAAATGCCATTCACCAAGTTAGCCTCAATATTGCACCCATTACTATTATACAACAAAGAAAAAAATTCAATATGGCATTAGGCATCTTTGGCTTTAGAATATATATATTCCATTGATCATCTTGTATATGGATGATTTGCTTGTAATTTTTTCTACTTTGTTTTAGCATGAAAATACTTTATGTCTTGTCTCTTTCTTGTAGACAAATGATCATGCTTTTTGTTCTCAAGTATTCCTCTTCAACCATGTATTGCAATTGGAGTTGGGATTTTAAGTTTCCTAATCATGCATAATCTATAATGAGAGTATCATAAACACATTGCATTTCCTACTTAAGTTGATTTATAAGCTTTCCAGATTTTTTTTATTTTTCTTGCTTCTTGAGTGGGCCAATACTTTTCTACATTTCATGATGTCATGATTGAATGAATATCTGCTTTCAAAATATTAATGTATTCTCCATGATACCAATACTTTTAGGTGGAAAGTATACATGGATGAAAAAATAGATGATTCACTATAGATGATTCAGGTCAAAATAGATGATTCACTACTCTCCTTTACACTAATTTTTAGTTTGTGTTTTTGTTTTTGTTTTTGTTTTCTGAATCAAAATTAAAAAAAAAATTAGTATAAAGGAGAGTAGTGAATCATCTATTTTGACCTGATAATGAAACTAATGTGCTTCATGTGGCCCCAATCTTTGATGAGCAGTCACATAGGGATTAGATCATATATCCAACAACTCATACTGACGTTGTTGTAGAAGAAGTATTTTTTTGCACATCTCAAACTCATGCTTTAGACTCTCACAGATGGTACAAAACCTTTTTAAGCCGTTGTACCTGAAGTCTAATTCCACTGGATCCTTGTTTTTTATGATCTCCACCGTTCTAGTGAGGGTCACTTCATCTACATCAAACAAGACCTTAACCCATATTTATGCTTCTTTTGTAATAATCGGTTCAATAATTGAAACTTCTTCTACTTTTCCAATCTTTGATCCAATGCTTTTAACTATTCCATGTTCACGATACATGTTGGGGAGTTCATAGATTCACACCTTAAACGGAATGTCTTAAGAAAAGTCGGGTAGCCTCTATTATTACATCAATCTTTGGCCACGATCATGCCTTTATATGTGTATGGTTGCTTTTCTAAGACCATGAGGAGGTGATGTTCAATATCAAAATAAAGTTAATTATACCACCATTGTTAATCTAACCTTACACCTTTTTGATTAGTTGCCAAATATTAGGGGAGAGTAACCTTGTTTCTTGTTGGGTTTTGATGATCCGGTTATAAGTCATTTCGCAACCAAACATAATCACTAATCTCTCTCAAACTCCAAGCTTAAGATCCTGCAACGCTTTCCAGATGAACTTAGTCAGATCTGTTTGTTGGTTTAGACCCTGATTTGGATTGTGACGATGATCTTCGGATTGCATGTCAACGATCTTGTGTTTAATTGATGTAGATTTGGATTAGAAATTTTTTCATGGAGAAATTTACAATTGCCTCGCAAGAACCAAAGAGAGGCATTTTTCTTTATTGTTGGTAAGAAACACTTGTTTTTGAGTGCATCAATATGTGTTGACAAAAAAAAAGAGTATCATAAATATGTAGGAAAAATTCCCCAAAAATACATGAACCAATTTCTATTTGCTAAAAATATACATGAACTTTCATGTTTAATACACAACCTATTTTCTTATAGTCAATTAAAACATAAACTTTTGAAAACTGAAAGTTTTACACCACCAAACTAATGATGTTTACCTATTAAATGGATTCGTTAACATACCGTTTTTTAATTAGAAAAAAATCCCAAATGCAATGATATGATTTTATTTGCTATAAAATACATAAACTATCTTGGTTCCGCATTTAATACCCAATCTGTTTTATAGCCATTTAATATCTAAACTTTTGAACATTGAAAGTCTTACACCACAAAATTAAATGAATGAATAGAAAGAGATGAAAAAGGGCATTACGTTGCATACATATCAAAAACTTATGTATATTGAAAACAAACAAAGAAGCTGAAAAATAAAATGAGCATTGGATTTCCATTCAAACGATTCCTTTTAAGGCACATATTAAACCAAACTAGATAGCAAACACAAACTAAAATTTATGTTTTTGTTTTCTGAATCAAAATTAAAAAAAAAATAACAAACATCACTAAAATGACGAACTATCAAGTGCAGTATCTTCTTATGAATCTTTGGGTCCACTTCACTTATAGTCTCTTCTTATGAATCTTTGGGTCCACTTCACTTATAGTCTCTTCATGGCAATAAATGATGGGATACTCCTCTTATGAGTCATCGTTTTCTACTCTAATTGTTGTTGAAAAAACTTAAGAGATACTCCCTCCGTTTCGATTTAATTATTATTGTAGAGTAAAATTTTCGTTTCAAAATAAGGGTCGTTTTATGATTTTAATGCACAATTTATTAAATTTATATGTTATTTTATTTTTCTATTAGTTGAAATGTAGTTAGGTTTATAGATAATAATGTTTTTATTTTGAAAATATGCAAAATTAATGTTTTTTTAATCTGTGTGCAAAAATCTAAATCGACAATTAAAATAAAACAGAAGTACTATCACGCAGTTGACGAGATATTGAACACATCATATATTTTTGAATCATTTTACTTTTCGAGCACATCACCTTGTCATTTTATAACATATGTTTTCCACTGATATTATAGCTTACATGTTTGATAAAATTAACGAAATTATAACGATTTTGAATCAAATTAACGAAATTATATCGATTTGAAAATTGTATAAATTTTTTCAAAAAAAAAAATATCTGGCATAATTCCATTTGCTAAACTATTTTTGGTTGTCCGTTTAATACCCAAATTATATTTTGATACTAATTAATACATACAATTTTGATTTTCAAAAGTTATGTATTAATTGACTATTAAAAACGAATTGTGTATTAAACAAGAATCAAAATAGTTTAAATATTTTTTAGCAAATGTAAATCAGTTTATGTATTTTTGAAAATTTCCCCCAATATGTATGGCCAAAAAAAATAGTTTAGATATTTTTGGTCGATTCTCTCAAATAGCCCTTTTAAGTTTTTTTTTCACCAAAATAACTCTTAAAAAAAAATGACCGATATAATATTATTTATCTTAAAAATTTTAATATTTATTTTTTATTTTTTTTAATTTTAAACTCACCCCTAAAAGTTCACTTCATAACTTTAAACTCTGAGTCTATATTAGTTAATTTTAAAGGTATAAATGTATATTTATATTTTTTAATAAAATTTATTTTAACTATTATTTAATACTAGTTTTGCAACAAAACTTTTTGTAAATGCAAAATAGTTCATATATTTTTCGGAAATTTTCCCCAATATATATTGCCAAAAAAAGATGTTGGCAGAGGCAGACAAACGGGTAAGAAGCGAAAGACAATGCCTCGAGACGACGAAGAAAATCACATGAAAACAAAGTGAAGATGGCTCGAAACGAGAGAACGGCGCCGTTTGCGGAACTAACGGTAAGACCTCTCATGTGGGTTGCTACCGTCCAACTTTTGTCTTTATTTCCTTCGACAATTATCCGTACGGTCTTTTTTTTTTTTTGAAAAACTCTATAGTTTATTTCTTCTTTCTTCAAATCAAACTTTCACTTCCTAAGCCATATACTACTACTAAACCACATTAAATGACTAATCTCGTCACCAACTACATCTCATAATATCGGTTTTACCAATAGGTTGCATTCTACAAAATAAAAAGTAACTAAGTCTTAATCAACATTATACCGCAAAATCATAAACTTAATAACTTAATAATATTATTCTTTATATCATATTATGTGGATACAATCCACTGCATCGCCTATGTCCCAACCATTGTTTTAGACCACTTAAATCTTTGTTTCTCATATACTCTCTTTTACCTTCAAATAGCTTGTTGGCAATTTATCAATTGTTAACAACTGTGTAACCTACATATCTTAGTGACTTACTTCACCAACTGACCACTTAACCTTTGTTTTAGACCACTTAAACCTTTGTTTCTCACAACTGTGTAACCTACATATCTTAGTGACTTACTTGACCAGCTGACCAGACGAATTCTTCCTTTTTTAATGAATGACCCGTAATTAGGGTTAAGCCTAAGATATATATAGGGTCCATATGATAAATACATATCAGTTACTACTATATTGGACGATATAGACGAATGTTTCATCTGGCTATAATCAAAATCGAGTATGCTCATAATCAAAATATATAAGTCATGCTTTTAATGGTCATAAGGAGTCCTAAATACCTGATTGGGAGGCTTTAAATAGGGCTTCATACTCGTTTGCCAAGGCCAAAATGTCTCCTTAATCTCTTTTGTAGTACTTCAACAACTTCCTTGAGCGAAGCAGCTTTTCCATCAATAAACTAAATCATATATTTTGGACCTTTTTTCTTTCGATAGTCTTTGTGTGGTTATTCTATTTCTTAATTTGTACACCAGAAAGACATTGATTATCATGTACTATTATACTATGTTATTTTGACATTTGTCTATTATAACTTCCACTGAAACATCAAATTTCAAAACCCAAACAAAAAGCTTTCGGTAAAAATATATGTTTTTTACAATAACCTTAATTTTGGTAAGCTAAATGTGAAAATGTGTACATATACTAAGTTACTAACGAATGATATGTTATATATATATATATATATATATATATGTGTGTATATAATTACCAAGTTACAGTTATTACAAGAACTAAATGATTGTGTAATGATGACATTACATGAACCCAGGGCATTACTCCCAACATTTCATATTTTCAGAAACGATGTTTGATTTGTTTGAAAAACTATTTTTTATTGTTACCAATTTTATGGAATTCCTGAATTATTGCGTGGCTCAAAGTTAATTTTCATGCCTGGGGTTTGATGCTAATTTGACATGTCTTACTTCGTTTTTATTTTATAAATACTCCCTCTTTTCTAAATAAGTGTCATTCTACCATTTTTTCTTTGTTTCAAAAAAAAGTGTCACTTTACATTTTCAATGCAATTTTTTCCATATAATCACATTCTTACCCTTTTCACTAGCCAATAGATGTTTTTAAAAATTATTTTTATTTAAATAAATATACATTAAATAAGGGCATAATAGTATATTTATTCATTTTCTTAATATGTGTGAAATGTGTCTAAGTGATACTTATTTAAAAACAGAGGGAGTATATAATTTTGCTGTTTTATAGCCCTGTACTTAGTTACTTCCTATATTTTTAGAGTTTTACAGAAAATATGAAACGATTAATGTTCAGTTGTAAACATATTCGTTCTTTACACTAAAAACTTTACAACACCTATTAAACCAAAAGTGAATAAATATTTTAAATATTTACAGCTAATATACTTTTGAAATTTACAATTTATTAACATTAATTAAAAATAAGTCTCAAAACTTTTTTGTTGTGAAATATGAAAGAAACCAGAGAACACCATTATTTCAAATAGAAAATATATTATACTATTTTTTATATCCTTAACAATTTCAAATTATATATTTAGTAGCGCTATTATATATATATATATATATATATATGTGTGTGTGTGTGTGTGTGTGTGGCATTGATTTGTAACATGCCGCAATAACATAACTGAATTTCAAATGCGATTTTGGCAAGTATAGCAATAGTTTTATTAATATTATTTTATTATTTTGATAATAGATTAAATAATATATAAATTCTTTTATTTTTTTATAGTTTTGCAATTTTTATCATGCAAATTTTAAATTTTTGCAAATCTTAATTAATTTTTACAGTTTCGCATTTAACAATTAATAGGAGTCACAATTGCACAAAGTTTTGCACATATACGCATATCTCCACAGATCCAAACCCTAGATTCATTTTCTACAATTGTAATGAAGATGTAAGCTAGAGCTTGTAGCTGTCAATAGTTTTCCTTGACTAAATTGGTGACAAAATCACTAATGCTAGACAACATTAGTCGCTGATACAGAAGGCATGTGAAGTGGTGGATACCATGTAGATGCAAGATGCTGAATTGGAGAAGAACACACCAAGGTTTATGTTTTGACGTAGTTGCTGATGTAGGTTGCGTCAGTTAGTGCACCGAGGGACATGTAGAGTGGTGGAGACCATATGAATTCAAGATGCTGAGTTGGCGTGGAAACAACTAAGGAAAAACTTTATATCATGGAGAAAAAATAAGAAGACAAACTTACGAAACAAGTTTATGCCGTGAAGAAAAAAGAATAAATGCAATTCCAAAAAAAAAAAAGTTTTACTTATTAGTATGGAAGTTGTACATTACCACGGTTTCCTTGTATGATTCTTGGACTAGGGTTTGAGGATGTGGAGATCACTATAAAATAGCAATGTGGTTGTTTGTATTCCATAAAATATTGAGGTTGATTATTATAAAGTAGGGAGAGAATCCCATGGGAATGTTTTTGTGTCATATTGAAGCATACATTGAAGTACCAACGATGAAAAGACAAATTAGGTAGATTAGAAATCATTCAGTAGTAGTTGTTATGGTCTTAATAGATATTGTGTAAAACGATTAAGCAAGTATTGTAAAAAAATGTTAAGTGATTTTCAATTAAGTACAAAATGTTTGTTTGTATCTATTCTCTCTTAATTTATTTCCTGCATCATTGTATTGTGGACATACAACTTTTTGCAGTTGTGATGATTTTGTAACTAATACATGGTAGACATTAATACTGACTTTTTGTTATAAAGTTTTCGTAAATTTTTGGTCACCTTAACTTGTTACATATGAAAATGTCGTAAATTGTAGTAAAACTGAATCACTATAGATCTGTAAACTATGGAGTGGTGATTTGGAAAAGGATGGAAAGATAAGAAAGAAAAACGGTGAAACATTGATATTCATATACACTGCTCAATCGGACAGTGGCCACTTTGGCAATGGTGCGGGCTACCAAAAATCTCTGTTTTTAGATATTATTTTTATTGCTGTAAAATTAAAACAATAAAACTAATTAATTGTAATTTGGTCTAATTATTTTCAATTTATAATTAGCTATATTTAGTTAAATTTAAATAGAAATTAAACTTCTCCTATAAAAGGAAAATAAAAATCATGTTACATTTAATAACTATATTTATTTTTAAATCTAAATATATAAATTCTTGTAAATATGATTTTTATTTACTTTATATAAGATACATTAAACTAATAAAATCAATCAATTAGTTAATCTAATAAATCAATTGTCAATCGTTCAACTTAGACTCTACATGGTGATGAAATGAATGAGCTGGAATAGTGAATTCCTTATAATCCTTACAAATCATTTAAAAAGAATATTTGTTACCTATAATTCCTTAACATTCTTTTAAAGGAATTATAGACTACATTTATTCTTTATCAAATTTGGGGAAGAACATAAGTAATAGATATTCCTTTTTTTTCCTTATCATTCTTTTTTTCTTATTCTTCATACTCCTTTCATGGTTACTAGTTAGAACCTTAGATATTTTATCACGGTTAAACATGAATGAATTGATAATTTAGAAACTCAATTTAACCTTTTCTTTACATTGTTTGATAAGTTTTGACAAAAACTCAAATATTTAATTATTTAAAAAATGTATTTGTTAAGACACTTTTAATTAATTTTGACAAAATAAATGTATATAGTTGATAATTTCCATCATGGAAATATTGCTACATTTGTAATTATATCATCACATTACTTTTATTAATGCTGATGATGATATATGAGTCATTAACATATTCTAAAAATTTACTAAAAAAATAAATTTACATAATTTAAATTGTCCATATTACAATTAGGTTTATCTCATGTTATATTTTGGAATCTATTTTTTTTTTGTAAAAATGAATGTGGTGTTGACATGTATGCAAATTTCAAAAAAATCATTACACAAAATAATGTTTGAGGATTTTTAGAAGTCATTTCGTCTTTATTTTGGAGAATGAATGTGTTGTTGACATGTAAGTTAGAATATCTCTCACATATGTCACTAGTTGGAAATGATTCAATACACAATGTTATTATTGTGGTCTAAGATACATAACCGTGTTATGATAATTACATGTTTTGATTTAATTTTGAAAGATAGATATTACAAAATGAATTTTTTTCTTAAATAATAATTTTCCCAAAGTACAAAATTTACATAAATGGAACAAATATTAAAATGGATATTTTTTCATAAAATAAAAACTTTGAAAATTAAAAAACTTTGAAAACTAAGGACTTTCCTAGAATATAACTAGGAATACCAAATTAGTACTTCTAGTTTTTTAAACGCTAATTTATTACCATAATACAGTTATGAGAAATATTACATAGACGATTTGACAACGACAATATTACCTACTTTATAAGGATCTACGTCTAACTGCATTACCAAAACTGTCCTATAAAGATCCACGCCTAATTGGATTTACTTGCACCACGTTGACGATCCACTGTAAGTCTTTCTTTCGTAGTCTGCGTAATTGTTTAATATATCGCTTTCTCCGAAAATTGAAACTTGGATCTCCTATAATCAGCAAGAAATTGTATAGTCTGGTATTCGAATCCCAAACCTTGGTGTAGAAGCCTTTAAACCTTAACCACTAGAATACAGTGCTTCCACTTAGTATTTTTAGTTTAGACAAAGTATGTCTATAATTTTCGGGTTGCTTGCAAGAAAAATAAATCTAAATCAAAGTTATTTGATTACAACAAATTCAAGGCATGATAATCCTGATTGGGTAATCTAGTTGACCCAAAAAATGGATACCCTAAAATAAAAAAGATTTTCAGTATTACTCAAACCCAGGTTGATTAAATAGAGAAACAACTATGTTATCACTGGACCACCTCAATTTAATTGTAAATTCTCACAAATTGAAATATATATAGTATACTAATATTAACTAATTACAAAATTGACAATACCATGACTCAAATTGGGGTTGGATAGATAGAAGACTACGGTGATGATTGTTTGTGGTTTTTGTTTTGGTTTTTGGTTTTTGTTTTTCCAAAAACTATTTTTTCTCCAATCAAGTTTTAGTTTCTAGTTTTTTTCATTTTGTAAAAACCATTTGATTTGAAAATCAAGCTTTTTAACAAATAGATTTTCTAAAATTTAGGGAAACTAGTTTTTCAAAATTTTAACCAATTTATGAATAAAAACCAAAAACTAACTTTTGTAGGTTTTTAAGAAAAAACGAATTTTATTTATTTTCTGTAAAAAGTACTATATTTTAAATAATTATTAATTAAGTAAATAGTATTTTCATAAAGATAAATTGATATACAAGTTTTTGTACATAAAATATCATTTAAATAATAATATAAAATATTTAATTGTATTCCGTATATGTTGACTATATATATATATATATAATGTAAACAATTAGCTATTTATTTATGTAACTAATATTATTGAATAATTAAAATAATAATTACTAGACACACTAAAATAATTAAAATCATAAAACATATAACATATAACACGTTTTATTACTTAAATATATTATATTGATTTTGAAAAAAGAAAATAACAACTCAAGTTTAAAAAATAAAATATTTTATATAAGAAAATTTGTAAATATTTTCAGTATTTAATATTTTTAATTATATATATTTACAGAAATTTTTATTTATATTTTAATATAATAATTAAAATAAAATATTTTTAAAACAAGTTAATGTATTTTAAATTTTCAAAGAACAACCACTATATTTTGATATATTTTAATGGTAGTTTCTAAATATATTATTGCTATTTGTTTTTCATTTTTAAAAGAATGTATCAGTTATTTTTTTAAAAACTAAAAATACAGCAAAACCAAAAACTAAAAGAAAAAATTTAAAAACCAAAAACTAAAATCAAAAGCTGAAACCAAAAAAACTCAAAATCTCAAAAACCAAAATCTAATCGAATATCTGAATATTCAAACTCAAATCGAATATCTGTATATTTATGCCTAATTGTTATGGCTCCAAAACGCCAAGTAAAAATAGAGAATTGTTTGTTTGTAGAAAAATGTAAGTACTAGTATTTATTTACTTGAAAAAAGAAAAAGCCAAACAACCGCCCATGTTTAAAGAGCCAAAAAAATATTAAAGGCACTTTGTTTTCTGTGGTTTACCACTCACGTGAAAATATGCAGTGAAAAAGATGTTTTGTTTACTAAAAGAAAAGTAAAACAGGACAAAAATAAACTTTAATAAATTGAAGTTAAATAATTCCATCTCTTACAAAAAAAAGTTAAATAATTTCATGCTTAAAAAAGGAGAAAATTAATTAATACCGATGCCATACATAAAAAGGGAGAAAAAAGACAAGAGGCACACAAGTCGCATGAAGTAAAACATCCCACGTTGTCGTTTTTGCCACGTCAGATACCTGCAATAGAAAAAGACTAGAGACTGCTAAAAAGTAAAAACCTGCAGACCGCAACGGTCTAATATTTTTACAGCAGCCACCAACTTGGTTCGTGAATGACCAAAGTACCCTTCTACTCGCTTGAGACATTCGTAAAAAGGTTAAAATACAGCAATTAACATTCTTAATTACTGCATTACATAGTGTAAATTAACAATAATCCATTCATTATTACTGCTATTAAAATGTTATGGTCAAAGGTAAGACTAAACCGCATAGGTGTATTCTTCGAAGGCTAATAACAATTTTAAATTATAAATCTAAAAATTGAAATGGCAAAAAAAATCAAAAACTCGGATTTAAAAACACCGCAACCGCCGTTGCAAGGTCCTATAAAAGAGACTCTGTATCCTTCAGAGTCTCACTCTTTTATCTACTTACATTACAATACATGTGCTCTGCATCTTTCTCTCTTTTATCTTCTTTATCACTCCTCTCTCACTCTGCACAAAACTTCCTTTTCTCTGCAACATTTTTTCCCAGGAATATTTCTTAACCTTAATATTCATCCCCAAACAAGAAAAAAGCATCTTCCTCCTTTGCTTAATTACCAAACTCTGATTCCATAAGCATCTACCCAAAAGCTCTTTTCTACCACTTTCCCGGGAAAAATCTTCCTTTTTTTTCTCTCTTGTTTTTTCATTTTCTCTTCATCTTTATTCTTTGTCTCCCTCACTTTTTCCTCTTTACTTTCTCAACTCTCTCATACATATATATATATACACAAAGACACAACACAAAGAACACTTGCTATTATACAGTAACAGGTTTTCAAGAACAATGGAGATAGAAAAGAAAGTTATCAAACTCTCCGACCACAATACCATGAGCGAGACTACAGTAACTCAACCAAGAATCTTGAGAATCTCTGTGAGTGATCCTTACGCTACAGATTCCTCCAGCGACGAAGAAGAAGAAGATTTTACAGACACCTCTAGAAAACGTCGTCGTATCAAGAAGTTCGTTAATGAAGTGGTTATTGAGTCTTGCATCTCCTGATCTCCGACAAAGACAGGCCAAAGAAGAAGAAGAGACCGAACAACACGAAGAAGGCGACACTTAAGGCTGCTGTTTCTGTTTCTGGTTCTGCTCCGGCGAGAAAGTACCGGGGAGTGAGACAACGGCCGTGGGGAAAATGGGCGGCGGAGATTAGAGATCCGAGCAGACGCGTTCGCCTCTGGTTAGGCACTTACGACACGGCGGAGGAAGCCGCCATTGTTTACGACAACGCCGCTATACAACTACGTGGTCCAAACGCGCTTACTAACTTCTCTCCTCCTCCTCCTCCGGCGACGGAGATGGCCGGAGTCTCGGATATAACCACAAGCGGTGGCAGCGGAGAATGCCTCGGTTCGCCGGTTTCTGTTCTCCAGACTCCTTTCTCCAACGAGTCTACGGCGGCGATAACGGTTAAAGAAGAATCTCCCGGCGTATCGACGGCGGTTGAGGTGAAAGAGGAACCGTCAGTAACAGTTTCGGATACGTTCACGGATTTTCGTCGCCGTTGTTCTTAGACGACGACGTTTTTGGTTTCCCGACGTCGATGCCTGACTGTTTTGGTTTCGGAGATGATTTTTTTGCGGATATGAGTTTCGGGTTCGGGTCTGGATTCTCCAGCTGGCACGTGGAGGACCATTTTCAAGATATTGGAGATCTTTTTGGGTCGGATCCTCTTTTAGCTGGTTAGCACCTTTATAAAAAAAGTAACCGGCCTTAACCGGCGAAGTTTTGTTACCGGGGGGAGGTGAAAATTGTCCGTCAAGTTTTTTTTTTTAAAATTTAAGGAATTTGTTTTACATAAAAATTATGCGAGAAAAGGATTTGCTATGTATAATTAAAATTTAACTTAATTATTATAGTAAATGGTGAATCTTTTTACGTTGATTAACGTCTGTATCTTAACGGTGTGGATGCACGCACGCGCAAGTTTCTCTGTGCAGATCCCATTTCGTTTTCATTTTGTTCCTTTGGTCGAGTCACGTGTTACCTCACGTGACTGGAATAAACAAAAGCTTCTGTAATTTTGTTACTATGGATCCATTTAGAGAAAGTTCCATAGAAAGAGATTAAATTACACGTGAGGGGAATCGAATCTCCACAAGTGTCAAAGAAATGACTTTACAGCTCTTTTAAGAACTTTTAAGAGAGCCATAAACTAAACTCTAACATGTGTTAAACATCTTACAATATAGTAGCAAAATTTTAACTCTATAGTATCTTTATTCATTTCCATTTTAGGCATATACATGTGACAAGTCTTATGTATAACTTTTTATAAAAAATCATAAAAGAACTAAAAGCATTATGGAGATGTTTTATTATGAGAAACTCATTCTCTATTACAAGAAATTATAACAAGTTAACCACATTAATTACTTTTGCGTCAGAAATTGAATTGTACTAGTCTCTTCATGAAGATTTTTATATCGTGAGTTTGACACATATATTTCTCCCATATAGATCAGACCTTGGAGAATCGGATCGTCTGTGCAATACTTGATCTAATATAAAATGGACTGTCAACAAAAAAAAAACCACATAAATTACTAACTACAAGGTGACAATCAGAAATGTTTAAATTGGTCAAACATTGGTCAAACAAGAGATGTGTAGACTTGTAGAGGATGACTAGGATAGTAGGTCTCATGTAATATTCAAGTGTTTAATAAATACACTACTAGATAGATCTTAGAGTGAGTGTACTATATATTATCCCACTTGCAAATTTATTGAACGTCTTCACTCTTCACGTTCATCTCTCGTGCCCTTCATGTATTTCACCTTTTTCCATTTTTTTTTTGTCCTTACATTGTTTTAGTTGCTTTGCAACGTGTGGATAAGAGTTGTGGAAGAGGCATGTTACCTCCTCTCTCGAAGAAGAAAGTGTTTACATGTAAACTTGACTTGTACCAAGTAAACTAAGCATTCACAAATTACTTAAGCTAAGTTTACAAAGAAAAAAAAAACAAATTACTTAAGCTAAACCGAGACTCTAATGTGACTGATACGGCTCGTTTTTCTGGTTTGTGAATTTCATCGTATCATCATATAGAGGTTTCATTGGAGTTTTATATTTCTCGTGAGTATTAATTTCAAAAAGGAGAAAAGGGAACAAGTAGGAGTTGAGACTTCTCTATCAGATCTGATTTGAGAGCTACAAAACCCACACAAAATGGTAAGGCCCATAAGAGAGCACGACATTCTCTCTTTTTTTCTTTTTGTGGGGATTGTGTTTTTGCCTGGTGGTAGTGATATGGACCAGGTGGGACCATTAAGCCTTATTTTAGGTCTTAAACGACCAAATATTGAGTATATTTGATTTTATTACTACTTACTGGTAGCTACTCCATATTACGTTAGCTTAGATTAACTAATGTCAAACTTCAGTTATCTGTGTTCAGTCAGTCATCTAATCATATTGATTGTAATGCTTCTTTTAATGGAATTCAGTTTTATTTTTTCTTTCGTGTATGGGCACCTAATCCAGCATACATAAAACATACTTGGGAAAAATTGATCCGTCTAAGTCTTACTCGGAGGAATACACCATGGTTGGTTCAAGGGGGTTTTAATGAAATTTTAGGCAACCATGAAATACTGAAGGAAGAATCAGATCTGAGATATCTTTTGCAGGATTTTAGATAGATGGTGCGTAGTTGTGACTTCATGGATATTCATGTTGGATAAGCTTGAAGATTACTTAAGATGAAAGCTATCCCAATCCTACCGACCGAGTTATAATTTAGTAAAATGATTAGGAAAAAGAAATATAGAAATATGTTAAATTTATAGAGTTTGAGAGTTATCTAATCTCTATATGAAGAGATACCAATGTGTGGTATAACTTATGAATTGTGAAAGATTTAGAGTGCTTAAAATTGACTTATTATTGGTTTCACTCTCTAGGGTAAACCTCTAGGTTCACCATTAACATGTTAACTAATAGAAATTTGCCAACTCATATTTTTTCTGTGAAAAAAAGTAAACAGTAATCATAAATAATGTTTATTACTATTTTTTTAGTGTTATTAATACCATCATCAAAACTCTAAACCCAAAATTCTAATCATTAAACTTTAAATACAGTCAACAAAACCATAGATTCTATAATCTAGGATTTAAGATTTGTCTAAAGTTTAACATTTACCTAAAGATTTATGATTTACCCAAGGATTTAGGGTTTAGTTTTTATGATTTAGGGTCTAGGTTAATAACGTTTAAAAATTCTTTTTTACGGATAGTTATTATTATTATTTTTTTTATTTTTTTTATTTTGAAAACATACTATGACTTGGCAATTTTTATTGGTTGTTATATTAGTGGTGAGCTTCACCCTAGGGGGTGAACCCAAGAATAACTCATTAAATTTTGAATTATTTTCTTAAGCTAATAAAGAGAGTTATTCTTTGTACTTGATCTTATACGATTCTTGAGTTCTATATTTGGTATCAGAGCAAGACAAAGAGATGGGAGAAGTAGTAACAACCAACGACAAATTGAAAGGAGGCATATCTCAATACAATTTCCTATGCTTACATAGACAAATTACACGGTACAAGCAATGCAAATGCAAATGAAGATCACCCTAAAAGTACACAAAGTATGGGACACCATAGAAACTAACCTAACCGAAGGTGATAAGAACGACATGGCCATCGCACTCCTATTCCAATCAATACCCGAGATTCTTATCTTACAAGTGGGTGAGCTTGACACAACAAAGAATGTGTAGGAGGCCATCAAAGCAAGACATGTGGAGCAAAGAGGGTTAAGGAAGCTAGATTGCAAACTTTGGTGAATGAATTCAATCGGCTAAAGATGAGAGAGAATGAAACAATCGATGACTTTGGAGGTAAGCTTTTGGAGATCTCACCAAAATCTGACGCATTGGGAGTAAGCAACGAAGAATCAAAGTTAGTAAAGAAATTCTTGAAGAGCCTTCCACAGAAAAAGTACATACATATTATGGCATCTCTCGAGAAAGTTTCAGACTTGAATACCACAAGTTGCGAAGATATTATAGGTTCTCTTAAATCTTATGAAGAACGCATTGCTGAAGAAGAAGAACCTCAAGAAGATCAAAGCAAACTAATGTACGCAAACTTGGATCCTCAAGCGAACCAATCAAATCGTGGCTTCAATGATTCATGATACAGAGGACGAGGTGGTCGATTCCATGGTTTAGGAAGAGACACATCTAGGATTACGTGTTTTAGATTCGATAAGCTTGGACATTATGCATTTGATTGTTTGTATTGTTTACTTAAACTGCAAGAAACGCTGGAGAACAACAATGATACGCAAGATGCAGACGAACTGATGATGCACAAGATTGTATACCTCAACGAACAAGAAATCATACCAAGCAAATACGATGCTAACACAAGTGGAGAAAATACCTGGTACTTGGATAACGGCGTTAGCAATCACATGAAGGGGATAAGCGATACTTCAGTTTGCTTGATGATATTATAACAGAAAAAATCAAGTTTGGAGATGACTCACGGATAGATATCAAAGGAAAATGGTCTATCGAGTTTACTGATCAAAATGGTGAATCTAGAACAATGACAGAGGTCTACTACATACCAGAGTTGAAGAGCAATATTATCTCTCTTGGTCAAGCTATGGATTCGGGCTGTGACATCAGGTTAAGAGGAGAATATTTAACCATGCGTGATCGTGATGGTAAGTTACTTGTCAAAGCAATCAGATCAAGGAACAAACTTTACAAGGTTCATATGTGCTTAAAGGAAGATTTGTGTTTGCACTCGAAATCAATGGATGATTCCAACAAATGGCATGCAAGATGGGACACATAAATCATGAGAAAATAAGAGCTATGATACAGCAAGAACTTGTTATAGGGATTCCGCGTATTGTGATTGAAAATAAGATTTGCGGTTCATGCTTTCTTGGGAAGCGAGCAAGACATACATTCCCAAAGGCGACATTGTATCGAGCGACAAAGATCCTAGAGCTGTGGACGGGGATCTGTGTGAGCCTATAATGCCTAACAAAGCTGGTGGCAACATGTATATCTTTGTTCTCGTAGACGACCACTCAAGATATATGTGGTCGATACTACTCAAGGAGAAAAGTGATGTGTTTGATAAATTTAAGAGGTTCAGAGAATTTGTATTCAAGTGCAAGGATACAACCTTGAGAACTGATAGAGGAGGAGAATTCATATCACAGGAATTCAACTCGTATTGCGAGGAATGAGGAATCAAAAGACATCTCACAACACCATATACTCCTCAACAAAATGGAGTAGTCGAGAGACGTAATATAACCTTGATGGAGATGACTAGGAGTATTTTAAAGGATACAAGAATCCCAAATATCTTGTGGGGAGAAGCGACAAGACATTTTACATATCTTCTAAAGAAGATTTCTACGAGATCACTCAAAGATATAACTCTGTATGAAGCATTTCATGGCAAGAAACCTAATATAAGCCATCTTCGAGTCTTCAGTTATATTGGCTATGCGAAGATAGACACACCGCACCAGAACAAACTCGACGAAAAGTCGCATATGCTATTCCATCTAGTCACTGAGGCTGGTTCAAAATCATATAGTGTGCTTGATCCTAAGACTCGCAGGATTGTATTAAGCCGCGACGTAGTCTTCGACGAAGGTAAAGGCTGGAACTGGAGCCAAAATCGAGATGAACAAGACATAGCATGAAGCTTTAACATTAAACTTGGAGAGTTTGGTAATCACGGAATACACATAGATGACCTTGATAATAGCAAAGGTGATGGGAAAGAAGAAGACATGAAGAATGTTGAAAGCAATGAAGAAGAAGATACGCAACAAGAAGTTATCAAGGTTGAAGATGAAGAGGAAGCTACTTCGAGTTTAAGGAGATCACAAAGGCAGGTGTCAAAACAAAAATATCTTGATGACTATATCTTACTCATTGAAGAAGAAGAGGGAGGGCGACTACTTATGTTAATAAATCACGAACCTCAAAACTATGAAGAAGCGCAAGAATTAAGAAAATACGATCGATAGTGAACAATGGAACTTGGGAACTCGTGGATCTTCCACATGGAGTTAAACCCATCGGGTTAAAGTGGGTGCTTAAGTTGAAGAGAAATTCATATGGCATCATCAATAAATATAAAGCTCGTCTCGTAGCAAAGGGGTATGTGCAATAGTATGTTGAGAATGAACAAATAGAAGTACAATACATTCCTGGGCATGAACAAAAAGCAGATATTTTGACGAAGACACTTGGGAGAATCAAGTTTAAAGAAAAGCGAGTTCTCATTAGAGTTCAAAATGTGGTGACTGAAGACTTCAAGTTTAAGGGAGAGATTGTTGGATTAAGCTTGAAAATTACGTGAGATGGAAGCTATCCTAATCCTACGAGTTATGGTTTAGTAAAAGGATTAGGAAAAATAAATATATAATCATGTTAAGTTCATAGAGTTTAGAAGTTATCTAATCTCTATATAAGGAGATACCAACGTGTGGTATAACTTATGAGTTGTGAGATTTAGAATGATTAAATTTTGAGTTATTTTCTTAGTGGATAGATATGAACCTCGTAGACTGTTCAGGTTTGATAGTAAGATGATGAGTAAAGATGGTTTTCAGGACACTGTTAAGAGAGGTTGGAAAGGTATATGACAGTCTCAATTGTTGTATTTTCATATGGTTCACCGACTAAGTAGATGTAGACAACATATTGCTCACTGAAAAGGACACAACCGGAGTAATGCAAAGGATAAGATTGGTATAGTAAGGAGTAAACTTGATCATGCTATAGTCTCACCTTTGATATCTCTTCAAGAACAAAACGGCACAAGATCAGTTACATCAAGTATACTTGGAGGAGGAAAATTGTTAGGAAACATAAAACTAAAGTGATGTGGTTGTGTGCTGAGGATAGAAACGCGAGTTATTTTCATGCAGTTACTAATGCTAAACAAAAAAGAAATACTCGCAGCTCAATTCAAGATGCAAAATGAAGTCATTTGTAAGGGACAAAAAAAATTGACCGGGTTGCAGAACATTATTTCAAGGTTTATATGTTTCAGAAAATGTTGATCATATATAGAGATGTTTTTCAAGGTTTCAAAAGAGAGTCACAGAAGCTATGAATCAGGATCTTACTAAAATGGTAACAAAGGAAGAAGTCAAATAGCAATTTTTGATATGGGAACAAATCGAGCTCCAGGGCTTGATGGGTTCTCTTGAGTTTTCTACCAAAATTTTTGGGAAGACACTAAGCATGAGATTATGCAAGAAGTGACAAAGTTTTTTGGAGGAGAAGGTCTGGATAATCAACACAACCATACAAAATTATGTCTAGTACCAAAGATATATCCTTCTACAAGAATGACATACTTTAGACCAATAACTCTATGCAATGTATCCTACAAAATATTTTCAAAGATATTGATTAATCGCTTGAAGTAATATCTGAGTACCACCATCTCTGAAAACCAAACTGCATTTATAATAAGAAGGATGATTTCAGATAACATAGTTGTTGCACATGAATTTTTTCACAGTCTCAATGTAAAGAAAAGACAAGCACCATCGTATGTGGCCACAAAGGTTTGACGCAAGAATGTTTAAGTGGAGAGGAATAGAAGTTAACAAGATAGCGGATAAATTGGCAAGGCAAGGATTACTTCAAGGCGTTCCTTTCATATTTATCATTGTGCTTTTGTTTTTGTAATAAATCCTCTTCACGAGGATTATGTATCATTTTCAGTTAATTGATAAAGTTAGAAGTTATATATAAAAAAAAGAAATATCAGAATGTTAAGAGGTTTTATAGTATACAAGGTTAAAGTCATTCTCTTCAAAATAGGTCTTGCATTTTATCCGTAGACGAAAATTTGAACCAGAATCGACCCAAAAATACTTGGTCCAAAATCAAATAAAAAATTTATGAATATCTAGTTGGGTCCAAAATTCTTTTACCTGAAAAAAACCGAATCTAAACAGACCTGAACCCGAAAAAACCGATCCGAATAAATCCGATCCTGTAAAGAATATTCATACCGACTTAGAAACATTTATACCTGACTCAAAAACATGAATATACAAAATTGTGATTTTCTGTGTTCTATTTTCTATATTTTACTTTATGATTAAATTGAAATATATTTTTGTTAATAATTTTTATTATTATTTTTGTAACATTTCAAGTAATATTAAGCCTTAATTGTAAAATTTAGAGTTAAAATGTTTTATTTTAATTATTAATACAACACTCTGTAAATCTCAAGACGGCATAGAAACCACAAGATGAGTGATCGGTGTTCGAACTTAATGACCCAAAAGAAAGAAGTCTCTAAAGCTAAACACCATTGTCCACATTCATAATCTTCAAGCAGTTTGAGCAACCTGTTCATCAGATGCTTCAAGCCTTCAAAACAAAATATACATATTTTCATTAGCCACTATTGTTATGCATAAGGCCATATTATATAAGGGCCACTGTTATTTTATACCTTTCGATTCCTTCCCCGACCTCGACTCTCAGGAAATTGGCAACCTTCACAGGAGAACCCACTTCTTTTGACAAATTATCCACCAATGTCTGTGTAAAACTCATGGCCTTTACATTCAACAAGTAATAATAACAAGCGATGCAAATGCAATCATACCTTTATGTTTATAGCATCATTCACAATGAACTTTTGTTCCATTAGAGCAACTTCTTCATAATATTTACGGAGACAGCCTTCCACCATCTTCTCTACAGCCATCTGAGACTTGCCTGTCATATATACCATAGATTATACAACTCAATTACATACCAAGTAGAGAGATTCAGGCAATAAAGTGACAGTGACCTGAGACTTTAGTATCTCTCGTTCATTTGCTAGTGCTTCTGAAGAAACAAGGTCTTTGCTGCTACAACATGCATGGCCAGTTCTGAGCCTACACGCTGAACAGCCTCTAGTTGAGTAGTTTCACCTTCTACCTCCAGAGATACAATTCCAGCTATACGACCCAACCCTATTTTCATATATAACAATAAAGTTAAACATGAGAATAGTGACAACTGGAACTGTATTTGATAACTTGTACCTGGTTGGGGACTTGTGTGGAGATATGCAGAGAGGACACCTGCTGAAGATTTTGACAGCACGAAACCTCTTCTGAATCTGACATTCTCTCCCATTATAGCAGCTACTTCTGTAACAGCGTTTGATGGGAGCACTGGTTCTTTGTCTCAGTTGCTTGATGAGGCTCATTTGGTCAGCTACAGCAGGAGCCTCCGAGCTGAAACTCCGCAAGACAATAATACATGGCTCTTGTAATATGATAGACTATCTAATCTGCTTGCCACAGTAGAGTACTCGTCTCTGAGACTAAATCTACCACTAGCACTATAAAAGAAAGCTCCAACTTGTCGTCTCGCTGCCCTAGCAAACGCCATCTCGGCAACCTAAAACTGAAACTAAAATGCGGAAAGAAGAAAAACAAATCATAATCAAGAAAATGAAATGTCTTTGAGACATCAGTATACATATGTGAAATTCAAGCTACAAGTCTAGACAAAACAGAAACCAGCATGAGAACAAAGAACCCAACATGTTATTATAATTACCCTTTACAACTTCCTAACCAAACCATCAAAGCACTGTTCAAATAGGCAGACCACTAAAGCTATGCAAGAATTGAGCAAATCTCATTATATGTAATGAAAGCCTTTCTCACTCAAACTCCTCAAGAACAAAAGAAACGGGAAAGTTTCACTAAAACGAGAGGGAGCACCTTCAGAGAGCAAGCGACCTCTAAACTTTACCACTTTGTATCCAACATACTATCTTAATGAAACTCTGATCAGAACATACAATTGCGATGCACCAAATAAGATAATTTGAAGAATCTTTTCTGGGTGGATGAGATTCATCTTTAGGATGAAAGCTCATATCAACTACTTTTATATATTTACACATCAAAGACAAAGAGTATGGTCTCTATACTCTTTTACATCACAAAGTGAGATCTTGTCTCATAACTATAGGAGGCAAATAAACAAATAAACCAACATTTGCCGCCATGAATACTTCTCCCTCATTCATTTACTTAACCTCCAACATGTACATTAGATACTCTTGGGCTGATGCTTCTTTGTTTTTAGCCTAACCAAAGGCAAAGGGGGCTCCAGGTAAATAATAGTTACCTCAGCTTCTGTTGTATCTATTATGGTTTCAGACCAGCTGTAGAACTTTGATAGACCCATTTGAGCTAGCTGAAACAACCATATTCGATTTTTTTCTCCAGCAAACGCTTGAAACAAATAGGTTGTTCTCCTCCTCAATCTCCTTACTTGTTATAGGATCAATAGAACCAAACTTGTACGAGGTAATGGGCATTGGAAGTGACAGGTGATATGCATAAACCTGAGCAAAGACAAAACCAAAAGCAACACCATTGTTTTAGCCAGAAAGATCACAAAACAGATTCATATATATATATATATATATATATATATGTATATATATGAAATTAGTTTACTAGTGTTCCCACGTTTTTGGGAGCATACCTCATTTGTCTCAGAGCCACAAGCTATATATCCATCAGCAGTAGACAAACCAACAAAGTTCTGAAAAAGGGTAGGAACATGACAAATCAACCACGAAGATCAAAGAGGAACACTATAAGGATTAACTGAAAGTATCAGCAATGGTCACCTTCTCATTTGTATGGCCGCCAAAGGTTAAGCTGCAAGCATTTGTGGAGAGGCCACCGTGAGTGGTTTTCTTAAGATCCCAAAGCTTTAACGTGTTATCAGTTGACGCTGTGACAAGGGTTTCATTATCCAAGAATTTTGCGTAGCTAACTGCTTTGTTGTGTCCAGCGAGTATGCACCAAGGAGTTCTTAAATTCCGTAGATCGTAGCAGTAGGTTCTTGAATCTGATAATCCAAATGCTAGCAGATGAGAGGACTGTGGAGAAAATTGCACACAACAGACGTTTGCAATGTTCCTGATTGTTCCTAAGCAGTTCCTCTGCACAATTCATCCAAGGCTGAAAAATATGAACAACCTTAACATAATAACCATGAACTGCAATTTATTCATGCATATATGTGCCAAATATCTCAGGAGTAGCTACTAAAACGAACATGATGCACGTAAATGTAAAGAAGACCATGCCTCATTGATGTTCCATAGCTTCACAGAACAATCATCGCTTCCACTGGCTAATTGTGTTGGACAGGCTTCAGAGAAGTCAACAGATCAAGCCCTCTTCTCGTGCTCTATGAAATGTGAAATGGCCTGTCCTGTTGTAACATCCCATAGCTGGATCAATCATAATACACTTGAATACATTAGATCAGAAGGGGAAAAAGGGCACTCAACTCAAGTCATAACCAATCTAAATAAAACTTTATACCTTGATGATACCATCATTATCAGAGGAGGCTAAGTAGTTCCTGATGTAGTTGTTCCAGCAAACCCCGGTAAGCTTTGATCTATTTGGCATTTCTACGGCTGGATAATGAATGTCAACAGACTCGTTGAACAAGGAACTGAACTCGAATATCTTTATTTTCTTTGTCATGCCAGCAGTAGCAAAATAATCTTCGTCCCTATCAAAACCCAGAGAACAAATAACATTTGAATTGCTGTTCAACTCCCCTGTCCTCAGCACACCCCGAGTTTCAAACTTGCTATATCGAGCATATTTGCATAACCCATGGAAGAACGCTCCAACACGATCATCTGAGCTCCAAGTCTCGCAATTTTCTTGTTCTTGTATAACATTATCATCACGATTTCTTAGCAGATCTCTATCCGGGCGTAACCTATGACGCGTTTCAGGGAGATGTGCATCTAACCTTGCAGAAAAGTAAGCACTTTCAAGCTGTTTAATGTTCGTGAGCCGTCTCATTTCAGGTAGGCCTGAAGCAGATGATGATCTACAAGGTTCTTGCACAGACAAAGGACTTATGGCACAACGTCTTTTAACAATTTCTTCTATATCTGCTTCTAAGGACACAATATCTCCCAACAACTTTCCAGCATGCTTCTGCCTTTGCTCTTGGGACAAAACGATGAAATGCTGTACCAGTTCAGTCTCTGTGTCCTCTCGTTCAACAGCTAAAGAAACGCTTTCAGTATATAAATCTGGAACTCCGTTAACCACTTCAGATTGCAAGATGTCCCTGATACAGAACAACATCGATTCTTTTTTAGAGACTAAGCCAACCAAATCAATTATATACGACGGAAGGAGGCTATCAACACATAAGGGGAGCTCGTTTACACCAAAGACCACATTTCCTAAGTAGCTTAATAATCTTAGCTCAAACTGCTAATGAGACAATCTTCTTGTCTTACAGTTACAGAGAGGGCAGAGGGGTAAACCTCAACGTTTGGTACACTTTTTACCATTCGCTGTGTATTATCTAACAAGACTATCTTCCAATAACCTCAGTTGCAAATATGGCCCTTAACCTTGTACAAAATCACACACACAAAAGTTTGATAACATGCTTTTCTATTGCTTGAAAAATAATGTAGCTAAAGAATTTGCATTGCCTGGTTGATGGTCGGTGTGAAGGTTCTGGATGAAGTAACCAGAGACAGAACCCAGCTTCCTTTGGACTCTCTGACAGAAGTTTGGGAGGAAGAATCGGGTGACGGATATTAGACATTGCAACCTCACGAGCTCTTTCACACTGAAATTCACTAAGCAGCTGACGCAAAAAAACACACAACTTCGATTATCAATGAGAATCATCTGTTTGACCAAGGAACAGTCAAATCTAAGAGCATAGAAGTCAACTATAATGTCAACTAGAAACTGCATTGTTAATGGAACATTATGAAACATGCAATACAATCTAAACCTATGCGATAATCCATAATTGTGCATCTTGTATTCAGGCTACATAGTCGTGAACATGTAACATGAATCAAATGCAAACTCGGGTCATACGACTTAGAGATACCGAACATGACCCACTCACGAACGGCAAATGTAATACACAGCATTATCCCATGGGATTATGCGGTTTTACATTTCAGCCATGGATGAAAATATTCACAATTGCAAGCCAAAAGCTACAATAACAATGTCATACCTCAAATACAATTAATAAAAGCTTTGCCATACCTCGAAAAGAAGGATACCCAAACTATAGATATTTGACGCGACTGAGCGAGTCTCTCCCCTGAGCTCCTCAGGACTCGCATACCATTTCTCCTCCAACTGCTCACTCATTGAAGTAAACGGCAGTGCAGGTGTACTGCAATGAGGTTGATTTTTGATATTGACGCCACCAGCTCGATGAAACATAGGCCACTGTCTAGAGCTTGGTCCACTTAATTTCTGCTTCTTTGCAGGAAATCCTGTATCTCCTAACCGCCTTCTAACAAGAGGTTTTTCGAGTTGACTTAAAGTATCTTTATTCATATTGCCGTCAAAAGACTTGACCGCATATTCTTTGGAAATTTTGAAGAAAGATGGCCGTAGGTCACATAAAGCAACTCCTCGAGAATGAGACTCATCCACATGCTCCACGATCTGCCTAAAGATATACCAACATTCACCTTTGTTAACTTCGTGACATCTTGACTTCAACCATTCTCTCAGACTTAAACCTTCCCCTCCTCCACAAACTCTATGTATATCTGAAGGGTATGCACAAGAAGATGGATTATTATGATCATCATGATCATCCACAGCCAAAGGAATGCTGCCAGAAACCTTTGCTGAAGAAGTATTCGGCATTACTAAAGGGCTATCAGAACCAGTTACAGTTTGCTTATCCATATTATGTGGCGGTCCTCTGAACGTGAATCCCTTTCCTCTCAACGTGTTGTTAACAAAAAACTGAGAGAATCCAGACTGCGATAACATCTTTGTCTTGATGCCTTCATGATTTTGTTCAACATTAGCTTCATCATTAACAGTATCAGGAAACGAGATTATACTTGGTGGTGTTCCCCTGTCACTTTCTCTCTTACTCATAGAACTGCAACTAGCTCTATGTCTTGATTTACCAACTATGGCCATGTCTGATCCGTCACATATCTTAACAGTCAACTCCTCAACCACGTCGTTGCCAGCATCATTTGTGTTCTTCTCTGTTTGGTTCACATTCTTACCATCCAAAACATCTGGTATCACGGCAAAGGAGGTATAATCAGGTGAAGGGTCGTGATCCCTCACAACCTGAACTTGTTTGACTTCCTGGATTTCACAGTTGTGAATGTGAGCAGATTCGTCTTCACTGAGACTGCTGCTCAGATCCACGACTACTCGTTCATCCATCATTCACTGTAACATACAAATCAATGAGCAAACAGTTGGAATCAATGTTACTTCTTAAACAAAGTATTCATACCTTCAAAGTCAAAGCATAGAAAGGCAATAAACAAAATAATTGGATTTAGGAAAATCTCTGATTCAAATCACTAACGCCATATAAGTATGATTCACTAACATTCACAACAAAATTTGAAAAATGGGTTCGATTAATTCCAGAAATATAAGGAGTATCATTACCAAAAAATCAGGCACAAGCGTGAGAAGCCTTCAAAAACTCATCCGTATATTTTCATCAGATAATCAATATACGAAGCTAATCATTGGCGGAATCGGAGGAGGAGGAGGAAGATTTGATAAATTGACTGTTTTTGAGTAAGCGACAGAAGACGATGCACGCACACGATACAGACTTTTAAGAAGTATATTTTCTGAATCGGACCTTTTAATTTCTCAATGTTTATATAAGTGTCAAATTTATGGGCAAATCTCTCAAACAACTCATTTTGAAGTTTTTGTCACAAAAATAACCCTCAAAAACAAAAATGATCAATCTAACTTTTTTATTTTTAAGAAATTAATATTTTTTTATTTTTTTTAATTTTAAATCTCACCCCCAAAACTCAACCACATATCTCTAAACCCCAGATTTGGATTAGTTAACCCAAGTGGTATAAATGTAAAATTATACCTTTTAATAAAAATTGTTTTTGTCATTTTTTCCTTAGAAGCTATTTTTGTGATAAAAACTTTTTTTAGATCTACCTTAAGATATTTCTCTACTTTTATTGGGTTAAAATATAAATATATATCTTAACTCAAGAGATTGTTTTACTCGGATTAAAACGCATACATATAGGGACATAATTAATGGAAAAATTAAAATTTTAACACAAATTTGATATTATTTTTCAAATTTATTATAATTTTTTTTGAAAAATACCAATTTTCTTGTACCACTTTTTATTTTTACCTTCATTAAAGAGACATTTTCAAAAATACGATTTTTTAAGGGGCAAATTTTTTAAAAACTAATTAGAATCCTAAATTTTTTATTCCTAAACCCTACCCCCACCCTACACCACCCCTTAACTCTAAACCCTAAGTCTTAAATTAATTAATCCAAAGGTTATAAGCGTGTTTTTTCCTCTTAAAAAATAAGGGTAAAAGTAATTAAGTTATTTTTGAAAAGTGGTACACGAAAAATGGTATTTTTGACAGTTTCTCATTTATTATTAATGAATTATTATTTTTACTAAAGTTAAAATTTTAAATATTTATAAATCCAACCCCAACGCATAATACTAAACCATAAATAATAATCACTAAAGTTTAAACTCAAATGTTAATATATTTTTTGTTTGCTAGTATTTTTGAAAATTGATACTTAACTTGTGGTATTTGTTTTATGATACTTATTAATAATTGTGCTATCGAATTTAAAGATTAAAAATTTAAATTAAACATGAAATTTATACTATTTTATGAGTCTTTCAAATTCTTAATTTTTTACTTTTACTCATATAAAACATTATTTTCGATAACAATATTAATATTTTATGTTAAAATATATATATATATATATATATATATTATCTTTAACCAGTTTTTATTATAGTAATTTATAAACAATTACTAAACCAAATTCTTGGAATTACTAAATCCTAAATCTCAAAATGAATCAAAAGCACGAGAGTGTTAAATCGAACTCAATTTTACATATTATACTAATCAAAGTAAATAAAAATATTGATATGTGTATAATTATATTGTGAAACACCTTCTATAATAACTGAATAAACATTCAAACAGACCAAGTGTGTTAAAAACAAAAAAATAATAATATGTAATGTATAAGATAAGAACATTTCTTATCTACTGTTATATTCATTTTTAAATGCAATAATAAATAAAAAAATGGTATAGTCAATCTCTATTTTTTCATTAAAACAGAGTTTGCTATTTTCCAATAAAATAATATTTTATTATAAAATTATAATTTCTTATTTTCAAATGTTTTTTTAACTTTTGAACTTTAATAATTATAACTAACTCAAATCATTTTGAAAAATAGAGTTCCTCTAATAAAAATAGAATCACATTTTTTTTACATAATAGTCTTTTAAAGAAATTTTAATTTAAAAAAAAAATTATAATTCTTGAATTTCTTGAAAAGTTAGAAGTAAATAGCGTTAATTTTATATTTTTATAAATACAAGTACTTGTTCTAAATAAAAAAATATTTTGAAAATATTCTCATTTGGAGGCATATATTTTGAAAATGCTTAAAAAAATATAATTCCATTCCAATTACATAAATATTTATAAAAAAATATTATTCATGCAACCGAATAATATGATTAAAATGAAAATATGACAAAAGTCATGTTAACAAAAAAAATATAAATCAAAAAATTTGAGAAATTGCTAAAAATAGCACAAGTTAAGTACCACTTTACAAAAATATATTCAATCAAAAATATATTAATATTTGGGTTTACACTTTAGTGATTTTTGTTTTGGGTTTAGTGTTGAATGAGTGGGGTTGAGTTTCTAAATGTTTTATAAATATTTTGAAAAAATAATTAGTCTAAATTCATCATAATTTAAAGGTATTTTTGAAAATTGTCATTCATTAAAAGTAAATTTGCAAAGCGGTATCAAATTTGTGGTATAATTGCAATTTCTCCATCAAATTTATTGTTATTGCCTATATAGCTTTTAGTATTTTTAACGTCAAATATATCCTTTTAAATAGTATTTTTTATTTGAAACTTTTAATATTTATTTTTTATTTAAATTTTTTTTTAAGTACATCTCCAAAACTTCACCAATATATATAAACTCTAAGTCTAGATTAAATAACCTTATTGATATAAATGGATATTTACACGTTTTAATAAAGTCTATTTTGATCATGACTATTTTGTGACAAAAACTTTTTAGAGCTATCATAGGGTATTTCTCTATTTTTAATTTCAATACTAAAATGAATTTAATAATTTAGAAACAAATATGCCATGATATATTAAATTTAAAATATATAAATATTTTTTTATAAACCTATTTGTAATATTGTAGTATAATATAAATCTTATTATTATCTATATATATATATTAATTATAAAAATTAATGAATAAGAAAGGAAAGATGTAGATAAACACTGAATAAATAAATTTAATTATCTTTTCTTTCTTCAAACACATTTTCAATTTATTTATTTTTGATAAATTTTATAATATTAATTTGTAGTCAGTTAAATAATGAATTATATAATTATTTAGATACCAACGACTTTTATCAGACTAACTAAAAATTTTTATTAAAACTAATGACCGAGGCTTAAATTGTAGAAAACATGAAAAATAAGCAAATTCAATTCTTAAATAATAGAATAGATTCATAATTATATTCGGATAATTTTTTAGTAGGAATAGTCAGAAACTGAACAAAACCAAAATTAAACCGATACAACCGAACCTAAAATGACTCAAACCAAACTAAAGTATATATCTAGACCAGTTGGTTAAAGATTTTGTCATTTGGTTCAGTTTGGTTTGGTTTTAAATTGAATCGAATCGAAAAAACAAAGTGTTTCTTTAATTAGATTAACTAAATATATACTAATAATATTAGAATTTAAGATATTTAACGGTTTAACCTAAACAACTAAAAATAATTTTATACACCTAACTTCTAAATGAATATAAACACACAACTAAAAATAAAATAAAGAAAATGAATTTCATACATTAATCAAAACTGAAAATAACCTATAATATTTATATTACGTTCAAAGATAATAATATAAAATTATTAAATTACATCTTTTACATTTTTATTGTGAGGTTTGTCTTTTAGTTTAAATATGGAGAAAAAACGATTTAGTTTCAAATGATAATTTGCTTTATGTTTTTAATTTTCGTCCTTTTAACTGAACTAGAAAAAAATTAAGAAATCAATTTGATTTAACTGAACAAAAACAAACAAAATCAAACTAAAGTGAACTGAAACAAAACCAAACTGAATACAAACCAATCTAAACTAATTTTGATTGCTTTGGTTAAAGTTTTTTTTGGATCCAATAAACCGAACCAAACTCAAACTGGATCTAAATTAAAACTGAAAATGCCAACCCCTATATTTAGTGTCACATTTATGTAAATTAAGAATCTATTTTTCAACGTGTTTTGATCCTCTTTTTTTTTAAACTTTCAACGTGTTTTGATCTTTTTTTTTTAAAAAACTTTCAACGTGTTTTGATAAAAGATTAATCTTCTGAAAACTTTTATCATGCCCAATTCTCGTGTATGGATGACGTGGAATCTTCTTGTTCTTTTCTGATCAAATGATATGAGACCCGTTACAGTGATACAAATCAGATGGCTTCTTGATTAATATTTACAAAAAGAATACCATTTCTCATACCCGTATCAAATAGAACACCTGGCCCTACTTTTAATTTCGGTTGGTTGAGATTTATGTTTGTCTGTAAACACTTTCCGATGGATCTAAAGGGCCAGCAAGAAAGATGCCAATCTACACTCTCCAGCACCAATGCATCCAGCAGCTTCATGGCCTTAGAGGCCAATCTACACACACAAGTGCCTGCTCTTCTTTATGATGCGTCTCATTTTGCATTTATCTTCTTCTTTTGTCTTGTATAGACTTTACACGGCGTTGTGTTAGTAGTAACATCATCTCTTGTTGATAATAGTTCGAAGAATCGTTCCATTTCAACGAGTACCTGTGTCTTCTTCTGCGTGCATGTTGTTTCGCTTCCACCACTTGTGTGTCCAAGAGAATTAGATACCATCAAATCAACAAGATAGCTGCAAACTTCACCATGATCATGAATTGAGGAAACTGTCCTTTGCTTTTGTTCTTCAACTGTCTCCTCTAAAGTTCCATTCCTCTGCATTTGTTTTCTGCTTGCCTGCGGTATTGTCAAATGAGATTGTTATGAACTGTAACTGAAACTCATTATTAGCCTTATCTGCGTTACTAACCATGAATACGAGATTCAACTTGGTTTCTTGGTCGGAGTTCAATAGCTGAGCTTGCATGAGCTCTCGAAACAAGATTACAATCTCGCTGCTGATGTTTGTTCCGTTCAGATTCTGAATCATGCTTGAGACGCAAGACTCATCAAAAACACTTCTCAGCCATGCCGGTTGGTTCTTGAGCCTTAGCATGGCAACGGTTACATGGACCGCAGGCTTGTGGTGGTTCATGAAGGTACTTGATGCAGAACAAGGCATGGCCAAGGACACCGCCATCTCTTCTGTGATAAACCTGTACCATGAGCTGGTCTTAAGCATCTCCGTTCTTCCTTCCATGTCTTCCCATCCTAATATCATGGACAGACAAAGCGCAGAGTTGGTCGCTACTCTTATGTCATCATAGAATACCAGACCACTTAGTACAGCCTTCACTGATTTAAGGTAACTCGATGAACAACGTAGTTGGTCTTTTCTAATGTCAATCTGTTGTGATAGTCCAGTGAACAGCTCCAAGAGACAATAAGAGGCCATGAGCTTGATTTGCGGTGTTCCAAAATGCATCAGCCTGCACAAATTGTGGCAAGGGATGCAGACTACGGGTAGTGTTTCCAGGTTGCCCGATGGGCCAAAGAAAGTTTGCCAATCCACAGCTCCACCGAGAACAATCTGCAGGCTACAAGGCCAAACGGGAGCCAGAACGGTTAGAAGTATGATCAATCAGCGTGAACAAATTTCAGAAGCTAGGTACCTTCTTAGTGAGAAAAAGCAGAGAGGTAACGTGAATGCTAGAGCCTCCTCGATGTCAGTTTCATCCTGAGACTGAGTCAATGCTGGACCCCTAGAGCAAGGTACTTCAACCACAGTTTTGATTGCTGATACCAAGTACGAATTCATCACAATAATTCTTGAAGAATCCAAAAGTGGTCCCTGTGATGAGTGGTACAGAACCATGCAAAAAATGCCAATCACCATCATACCTTCATGGTTCTGAGTTATGGCAGTGTCTCGCAAGCTCAAATAGTTTAACAACTACAAAACAAAACGGATTCAATGAGATCTTCAATTAGAAGTATGACAATGTTGGGGGAGAAAAGGTTAAGTGGCCACACCTTAATAAACACAGCATCCCAGGATTCATCATTTTTGAGCACTCCAGGTTGCACAGAAGCTAGAATGTTGAATATTAGCACAAGTAGTGTAGCGAAAGATGTTCCCATGGATGAGTTAGTAAAACCACAAACGAGTCTATGAATTGCATTGCTAATGCCATCCATGGATAATTGGTTGGAGGCAGTTGGAAATTTAGAAACGACCGTGGTCATTAGATTTAAAACTGAGATAACATCATTCTCCTGCTCTCCCTTCTCTGCGAGGTGTGTCAGCAAGTTAACTAAAAGAGTTGCGGCATTGTTGTCACCTTCTGATATCAGCTTTGCGAACCAATATGTGAGCGATCTCTGTCTGCCATCTCCATATACATTCTGAACATCATTTCCAATTAAGTCGTTCCTGGAAATCTTTTGGATCTGGTAAGTTAAACTTCTGCTGATACTTTCTTGTTGAAAAAGCCACTTGAGAGATTCTAGATGAATATCACAGGAACCCAAGTCCCAATCATATTCATTTAGTAGATGGAAGACTATCCTCTCAGCTTCTAGACTATAGGATATCTGGTATCGCTTGTTCTGAAGACTCCTGCAAAGACCATATAGATTCACTAGTTGCAGCATAGCGGGAGAATCGGGGATTAAACTTGTCTTGTTGACAAGAATGTATTGCTCCAAAGAAGCCAAAACAAGCTTATCATCTGCAAGCCTACAAAAGATGCAAGAGAAAAACAAACTGCATCTCCTTAGTTTGTCCATTCAAAAACATAATCATATATCAAAAGCATAAGTCACCTATCACTGTGTATCCAACCGGTATGAAAAATCAGCAGAGCTGCTAACTGGCAAGAAGCCAACTCTTGATTATTGGAACTATCTTGCCCGAGCAAAAACAGCAAATCTTGCGGATCAGAAGGAAGACAGGGAAGAGCATCTCTGATATAAGACCCCAACTTTTGTCTGTGAAGAACATCGACAAGGGAACTGAGCAGTAAATATACTCTCTGTTTCATCTTAGCAGTAGAGAAGTTTCCTAGACATCCAAATGAAAAGCTGAACCAATCTGCTGAAACAAGTGTTTCTGCAAACTCCATGGCTTGAACATCTGAATTCTGTAGAAGAATAGAGTGAAAGGTTTCCATTATGCCGAGAGTTGCTTCTTCATTGACCTCGTTGACATCAGAAAGAAACCACGGTAATAGATGTGATAAACACACATCTATAACACAATGTCTTAACTCAATGCAACTAGTATTGTTTATGGATGTTGGTGAAGTACAGAATGCATATACTTCACTGATTAAGTAGACTGCATGCGAGATCTGAGTTGAATCATTCTCAGGGATACTAAGACAGACCAAAACGGCATGTCTTACGGATTCTTGCACTGATTTAAACACATCTGGAGTCTCAGCAAAAGATGGGGTTTCCATTAGGAAAACAAAGACTGAGCAGATAATTGCAAAGGCATCCGGAAATAATCCCATCTCTTGAGAATAGTATCTTTCAAGCATCCTTTTCAGAGCCAGAGCAATTTCCTGAACTTGAGAACTTGAAGCAATCCCAGGGAAATCAGAAATACAGCTAGAGACAAGCTTTAGTGTCTGTATTTGAAAAGGGTGACAAGGAACTTCGGCCACATAGTGAAGCAGTTGGATGATTGAAGGGAACCCAATAACAAGTTTCTTCTGAAAGGAATGATCGGCTAGGGAAAACAAATCAAGAACTCTGAGGCATGAGTTGATGACATGATCTTTACATTCTGTTCATGAAAAGGAGTTCGTCAGTCAGATACCTTAATCTATCAATACTCGTGCAGATGTGAGCATCCAGAGGACAAAACAGTAAGTGAGCAAAACAAAGGAGCCAAACATAAATTAATTGACCAAGCTGTTATTTTCTTCTATTCGCAACTTGACAACTTTATTGAAGTCCAATGCACCATGATAAAAGTTCTGATCACAGTTATCAAGGAGAACTGTCATTACCTGATAATCGCAGTATCTCGAATATATAATCAGCAACATTTTCTTCTACCAGAACTTCAATCTGTTTGCTTGGAATACTCTCTTGGGACACATAATGGAAGATAAGATCAAGGGTTTTAATTTGCACCTCGCTGTCAGTGGAAAGCAACGGACCTTTGATGGCTTCAGAAAACAAGACATCTAAACAAGGCCTGTCCGTTACAGTCTCAGCTGTCAGCATGGGGTCATCATCCACTTCATCCAAGCTCATGCTGCTGACAGGACTTGTACGTGAATTTGCTAAAAGACCTTGCTGGGCCAAGATGGTCAAAAGGGCTACAAAGAATCTAAATCTATGTTAGCTAAGACATAGCAAAAACGTGTGGTAGACTCAGACTGAGAATTAAAGTTAATGAAAGGCACTATACAATTATACATGGTTCAAAATCTATGCTAACCGCATAAGGATGAAGCAGAGAAGCTCATACGAACCTATACAATTCAAGCGAACCTCATCCTTCTGTGTCTTAGCAAGAGCTTCCAAGGATAGGGATAAGAGCTTAGGACATAATGAAGAAAGAAGCTCAGCTCCATCAACACTCTGTTCTGTGAACTGTAGAGCAGAGAATTTGTACATAACAAAAAAGATCTCACCGCGAATCTCCTCACTAGCATGAGAAAAGAGAAAAAAGATATATCACAACAAGCCTCATACACACAAGGTAGTAAGAACAAAGGACTCATCCACATTACCTAGGTAACTGAAGACCGTCAACAAGTTGGCAAACAAGAGATTCTTTATCTCTGATATGAGAATTGATGTCTATCTTCTCACTGCTCAGAAGAACTCCAAAGCAATGAAGCTGCAACACACAGACATTAAGCAATACGCATGAGAGGTTTCATCCTCAGAGAAGGTCTAATCAGTTTCACAATTGCACATCTAAACCTAATCAATCAGATGAACTGAGATATTTCCTTCAGTCACTGCAACTACAGATGGAAACCTAATCAGATGATTCGAAATTTCACATCTAAACCTAATCAATCTCAACGAGAATCCCCAATTGAAACCCTAGAAAGGCAACGATACCATATGAAGCTGTCTTCGGCTCCAACCCAAGGCACCAGAAGAGAGCTGAGCAGAGACTCTCTCCACAAACTCCTCACCAATCGAAAACTCCTCAGCGGAACAGAGAAGAGCGATCGTATCCATAATCTGGATAGCGATCGGAGCATCATCGAAGATTGAGAGAGCTTGGACGAGAGGCGTTACGAGGAAGTGAACGTGTGAGGAGAGTAGAGTTCGGAGGAAGGTTGGCTCGGAGAGAGCTATTGAGAGCTGGTGAAGCGCGTAGGAGACGTGTACGGTGGGGGCCCGTGGGTCGGAGACGAGGTTGGAGAAGCAAAGGAAGCAGAACGTTCCGCCTTGGTCTGTGCGGAGAGAAACTGTTGATCGGTGACCGTTGGCGCATGGCGGAGATAGGTGGTTAAGGTCCGCCGCCACAGTTTCACGGAGAAAATGATCGGAGTTTTCTTCCACTTGCGAATCTAGAAAGAACATTTTTGAGAGAGCGCTAAAGAGAGAAGACTGATATTCGAATTTTTACCCAAATATTATTTTATTTTATTTCAAATATGTCAAATCTCTCATATATATGTTTTTAAAATTTTTATCATCAAAGTAACTCTTAAAAGGTAATTGAAATATACTTTTTTTTCTATTTTGGAAATTTTTATTTTAATTTTAATTTTTTAAATTTTAAACTTCTTCCAAAACTAAATTTTATAACTTTAAACTTAAATCTAGATTAGTTAATCTAAGAGGTATAAATATATATTTATATTTTTAATAAAATTTATTATATATATTTTGTGATGAAACTTTTTTAGATATATTTTAAAATATTTTTTTTCAAATATTTTAGAATAATTATTATTTTATTACTAAAATGAAGAGACTAGACGTGGTCTCTTAGAAGTTTCTTGTTTATGGTTATGGTTTGGATGGGAACGTCTTTATGCTGATTAACCTGTTTGATGCGATGCTCTTAGAATGAATTGAGCCCAATGCTGTGACTTTTCTTTGTGTGTTATTACGGGAGCACTCTTTGATCAAGATAAACTTTTCTTGAAGTGCTTAATTAATGAGTAATGGTAGAATGTAGCAGTACTACACACTGGAACGGTATAATCTGATTCGTTAATATATTTAAAATTAGCACAAAGTTGAATAGTTAGATATAAAATTAGTTAGTATATTATAAAATCAGAAATACTTTAGGATAACCATAAAAAAAATTTTGTCACAAAAATAACATCTAATCAAAACAGGTTTTATTAAATTGTGAAAATATACATTTATACTCATATGATTAATTTTTAATGAAAAATACCTTAAAATATACCTAAAAAAGTTTTTGTCACAAAAATAACTTTTAAGGAAAAAAGTGACCAAGATAACATTTATTAAAGGGTGTAAATATACATTTATACCCCCTTGGGTTAACTAATCTAGACTTAGGGTTTAAAGTTATGTGGTAGAGTTTTGAGAGTGAGATTTAAAATTGAAAAAAAAAATAAAAAATATTATTTTTAAAAAAATAAAAAATCCTAATTTGATCGTTTTTGTTCTTAAAGGTTATTTTTGTGACAAAAACTTCAAAAAGGGTTATCTCAGATATTTGCCCATAATTAATCTAAACTTAGGTTTAGGGTTATTGAGTGAGATTTTAGGGTGGATTTAAAACTTTTGACAGTAAAAAATAAATATTAAAAATTTTAAAATAAAAATGATTATTTCGGTTATTTTTTTAAGGGTTCTTTTGTGGGAAATTGTCAAAATACTATTTTCCTTGTACCATTTTTCAACTTTACCTTAATCATTTTTACCCTTATTTTTAAGAGGAAAACATACTTATAACTCTTGGGTTAATTAATCTAAGACTTAAGGTTTAGAGTTGAGGGGTAGGAGTACGGTGGGGTAGAGTTTAGAAATGTAAATTTATGATTCTAATTAATTTTGAAAAAATTTGTCTCTTAAAATGGTTTTTATGAAAATGTCTCTTTAATGAAGGTAAAACTGAAAAGTGGTACAACAAAAGTGGTAAACTTGAAATTCTCTCTTCTTTTGTTGATAAAAACTTAAAAGGACTATTTGAGAGAATTGCTCTTATAGAATTATTTAATATATTTACTAATGTATACTTCCTCCATTTTAAAATATATGATGTGTTGGCTTAGTGCACAAAAATTAAAAAATATTTTCTTCTAAAAATGTATTTTTAAAGATATAATTTTAAAATCATTTAACTAATTATAAAAGATATTGTAAATCCAAGTGGTTGAACAATTTCCAATAAAATTAAAGTTAATCTTCAAATCTCAAAACATCTTATATTTTGAAACAACATTAACTTTCTAAAATATTTACAAAAAGAAACAGAAAGAATATTATATTTATGAAATATTTTTTTTTTTAAAATGCAGGATATCTAATATCTCTAGTTTTAAAGACTCCTACAAAGGTTTAACGTAGAAGTATCAAACTTCATTTTTTCCTACTCCCCAAGGTTATTGATCTAATTGTAATGACCGATTTGAGGCCAATCAGCATGTGCTCAATCCTATATAAGACCATCTCCAAGATAATGGCTACAAGATTGAAACTTCTCCTACCGAATTTTGTCCACACTACTCAGTCTGCTTTTGTGTAGGAAAGTTTGATCTCCGACAATATTCTGATAGCACACGAGATTATACATTCCCTAAGAACGAATGAGAAGATCTCCAAAGAGTTCATAGCAATAAAATCAGATATGTCAAAAGCTTATGATAGGGTCAAGTGGAGTTACTTAAGAGCTTTGTTACTGGCCTTAAGATTCAATGTTGAATTGGTCGAGCGGATCATGTTCTGTGTATCTTCTGTTACTTATGCAACACTCATCAATGATCAACCTTATGGGTGGATTCGTCCAAAGCGTGGCCTGAGACAAGGAGACTATATCTCTCCTTTCCTTTTTGTTCTCTACACAGAATTGGGATTATACAAACAAACTATGCATTGCATTCACATGGGCCTTAGCCTCAACACCTTCGTGTCTTGGTACTTTTCCTATATCGAGCGTGTATGCCAACATGGATTATATGTTTTAGGCCTGGACATTCTATCCATAACCCGAACCCGAACCCGACCCAAAAAAACCGTATCGGATCGGTTTTGAGACATTGAGAATACCAGTTCGGTTTTGATCATTTGATATATTGGACTCTGGGTTAGGTTCGGTTTAAACCGATAACCGAAATAAAACTCGAAATAAACCGAACTTTATTAAAGCTTAGGATTAGGGTCGTTAGGTTAGTGCACGCGTGTTAGAGTTCCAAAGCTTAACCAAAGCTTAATGCACGATTCGTGCGACGGTGAAGAGAAGCGAAGAGCCTCTGCCTCTCTCCCACCGATATCGAAACCCCAACCCTAATCAGCTATAAATCGAAGACCCTCTGCCTCTTTCATGTTTCAAACCCACAATCTTGAGTTAACTCTTTCTCCTCCATCTGCGATTTCGAGAAATTGTTCTCAGGTTAGTAATGCCACTTAATCTTAGTATTTATGGTTTATATAGATGAATTATGTATGTGATTGCTTATGATCGGGTTTTTGAGAGATGAATTTTTCAGCATATGATTAGAACGGGTCGGATAATATCTCTGTCTAATGTGATGATTTGATGAAGCGAATTTGATAATTTTTTTAACTAGTTGATTCTAATTAAGGTTGTCTCTGATGTGATGAAGCTAGTTTATTCTAGCTTTTGTATCTCTGTCTTTTGTAATCTATGTATGTTGTTGTTACTCTTTGTGTTGTGTTAAGCTAGTTAAGTTATGTCTTATTACCGTTGCATTGAATGTAACTTGTTAAGCTTTGATGATAGTGTTAATGCAATTCGTAATGCTGTGGTTTATGTTGGAGCCTCGGGAAATAGGATAGCTTCATTTGAGCAGAAAGTAGAGGCTGGTAGATTGACTAGGGGAAGCTTGCCCTTGGATGTGACTACTAGGTGGAACTCGACTTATCTCATGCTGATCACTGCCATGAAGTTCAAGACTGCTTTTGAGAAGATGGAGCAAGAGGATAAGCTGTATAACGACCACTTTTTGGAGGTGGAAAAGGGTGTGAAAAGACTAGGTCCGCTTCAGTTGACTGATTGGAAAGCAATAGAAAGGTTAAGCCGGTTCTTAGTCATCTTCTACAACTCAACCTTAGTTGTATCTGCCTCAACCTCTCTCAACGCTTACAAGTGCTACGGGGAAATAGTAACCATAGCCACTAACCTTATTGATTTGACGAAGAGCCGAGATGATGCACTGAAGGAGAAGGCAGAGGAGATGTACAAGAAATTTGACAAATACTGGGATGGGATCAAGAACATCAATAAGATGTTGATTGTTGCCACAATTTTTGATCCCATGAAGAAGATGGAACTCGCAGACATGTGCTTTGAAGAACTATACGGGCCTGACAGCTTGGAAGGCAAAGAAATGCATGACTCTGTGATCAGTATTCTGCGTAGTATGTTTAAGGAGTACAAAGAGAGATATGGAAAGAGCCAAGAAGAGAATGGTGATCAGTCTAAAACGTCCAAGGCTCAAGCCTCTCGGCGTACTCAACAGGACTCATTGGCTAGTATGGATTTGGTTGATGGTGCTTTAGGTTATAAGAGGATTGATAGAAGGTATAAGCAGAAGTTGAATGAGATAGGAGTGAGAGACAAGAGAGATGAGCTGGATATTAATCTGAAAGAAGATGTTGAGAATCCAGAGTTGATGAATGGTATTGAGTATGATGTTCTGTCCTTTTGGAAGAGAAACGAGACCAAGTTCCCAGTTCTTTCACTGATGGCAAAAGATGTCCTTGCAATTCAAGTTTCTTCTGTTGCATCCGAGAGTGCTTTCAGCACAGGAGGAAGGATCATTGAGCCATCTCGGAGCTGCCTTACACACTTCATGATCGAGGTGTTGATGTTGCAGAGCAGTTGTTAAAACAAGACATTCGATGTGATTTAAGAGTGCTTACTAATGCACAAATCCTTGAGGACATTGAAGAACTTGAAAAGATTGAAAGAGGTATGTTTCTTCTCTTTTCTGTTTCTTAGATTTTATTATAAACTGTTACTTACTTGTTTGTCTTTGCACCAGAATATACTGCTTCTGCTTGAATTGGTCTGTCTGTTTACGCAGTTATGTTCTTGGTTATAAGGTAAACCTCTTGTCTTTGCTTTACCAACGTCTTTGCTCTTGGTTATGACTTCATTTTACAGCTTTGTTGTTGCCATTTTATTTTGGCATGAGTAGAAGATTCTCAAATGCTCACTACGTCGTGCTTGGAACATCAAATGCTTGTGTTTCTGTTGCATTATTGTGTTCTATTTCCGTTGTATTGTTGTGTTCTATTTTGTTCTGGATTTTTTAGTCTTTTCTTAAGTTGTGTTTGAACAAGGGAATGTTGTTTTTCAAGTTGTGTTTGAAACGATGGATGTTGTTTTCGGCTATGAAGTGTTTTTTTCATATTTGATGTATGTCTTCTATTTTCATTTTCAATTTGAGGATTATGTTGCATAAATTTTGAATTTTACTTCAATATAACCCGAACCGAACCGAAAAACCCCGAAACCGATTGATATTTGATTACTTAATGGGTTTTACAATGCAATACAATATTTATCCGAACCCGATGAGATATTATCCGAAACCGACCCGTTCTAAGTTTTTTCTAGAATGGGACCTTTGTCTGTATATCCGAAAACCCGAAAACCCGAAAAACCATACCCGAACGGGTACCCGAACGCTCAGGTCTATGCTTTGGTGAAAGAACGACATAGAGGATTCAGACCTTGACATAGATCCGTATCCTTAGATCGTTTGGTATCTATGGAAAGCTCATAACGACAATTTGTTCAAAGGAATAACACGAGACCTATTTGAGCTAATTAGACGTGCGCAAAGTGAATTCAATGCATGGTTCGATGCAAATTTAAAGACCACATGAGAGGCACAAACACAACACTAGACAATCGATACACAAACCATAAGCTTGGAGAACATTGACAGACGGGTCATGGATCCCGAAGTCATAGTTTAGTGGATATAGTTGGGTATTGTTAAATGGATTTAGGGATTAACAATTTTTGGGGTTGAAAAACAGAGAAAATCTTGAGTCTTTTTTCACTCAAAACTAGAAGCATTAATTTGAGCTATGGAGAGCATGATACAACAAACAACTTTTCAACATTTTAAGACATATTGCAAATATATCATTTCGATGATCCAAGATCCGATAGCAAGGAAAATGTTTCTACAGATCTAGGAGAGGTGGCATCACTCCAACGTAGTTTTCAAGATTTTAAAATCACTCACATTCCAAGGGAGCTTAATTAGACAGCGGACAGGCTAAGATAGCTTGTACTTTTCATAGGAGTTTAGCTTTTACTGATTGTTCTATTCCGGTTTGGATTCCCAAACCACCTCAAGTTTGAGTAACATAATAGTTTTTTGATGTAAAAATGGATTATGAAGAGAAAAAGTACAAACTTTGAGGAAATATAATTTACTGAAAATAAGATAGAATAAATGAATGAAATAGATATTTTCTATTTTTTAGTCTGTTATTGATTTCTCATTCGTATATCCCCTTTTTATTATTTGAGGAGCATTTTTATTAATTAACATTGCATTCATGTGTGATTAACAAAAATGTCATTGCTTAGGTGTCATCATGAGAGCTCTTCTCACATCATGTAATGCCATTGCACATTAATACTGAATAGTGATTCTAGTATATGATTTAGAACAAGGAAATGTTAGTAGTGCATAAGCTATGGTTAACTAAATTTGTATGTATATATTCGAAAGGTCTTTATTCGGAAGCTCTCCTTTATATAATTTGACACAAAAATTATTATGTATATTTTTAATAGATAAAAGATGTTAGATAAAAACATATTTAACACACTCTTACTGACATAAAGGGATTTAATTATAAAACTATAGTTTTGAGTAAGATTAAACAAATGTATTTAGCTTTATATCGAGAACTGAATTATCTAAGAATACAATTTATATCTATAAAATATTAACCATATTTAGCTTTAAATTAATCAAATATTCTTTGTATCAAAAACATTATATGTATCAAATATTATAATTTTTACAATGATTTTTTTGATAAGTATACAAAACATATTATATATGATAACTCTAATTTGGTATAACTATATCGTTTTTTGTTATGATAGATAGAGGGGATATGTTATGACAAATTATTGTTATGGAAATGAGTTTGAATTCTAATTTTAGAGAGAAATCATATATTTCAAGTTTATATCTATCGTCTGAAACATAACGGTAACTATTGTGTATTATATCTATCATGTGAAACATAGAGGTATCTATTGTGTAGAGGGGATATTTTTTTATGTCGATTTAATATGGGTAACTATTATGTAGAGGAGATATTAAATTGACATAAAACATCAAAATCCGACTTATTTTCGTCTTCTCATCGTCCAACCATATCATGTATTGATATCATTATATATGTTTGTTCAAAAATTAATTCCTTTGTATGCATATTCATATAAACATATATCACTTGTTTAAACATATATCATTGTCTAAACATATTGTTCTTTGTTAGTTGATTTTTTGGCCAGGACAACATTGTATAAATATATATCATTTATCTAAACATATATCATTGTCTAAACATTATAATTTATTTATTAATAAAATAATACGTAAACTATTTATAGTAAATAAATAATAATGTACATAAATAATAGTGTACATAAACATATATCATTGTCGAAACATATATACAAAAAGATTTGTATACCGATTTTAAATAAATGGGGGATTTGACCAAAACTTATATGATGCAAGTAAATAAATAGAGAATCAATCCTAGAATTCAAATAAATGAGGGATTTGATGTTTTCTTTGAATATCAAATCCAATAATATTAGTTTCTTATATTAACTTGATTCCTTTTGTTAATTTAACATTTGAACGTAATTTATGCAATAGATAAAATATAGAAAACTAATATATGCAATCGACATAACGCAATTCCATCAATATAAGAAAATTACCATTAATTTATATACAATCACCATGGCCAATTAAAAATTATACACGAAATTTTAGGGATTTTTTGAAATTAATATCGAAATGTAATAGTTTTGATTGACTCAATTCTTGAGGTTTAAACCATATCAATTATGACTATATATCATACTAAACTTAAATCTACTGTATCAAAACCTACAATCTAGCAAAGACAATAAATGCCATGAATTTCATCTCTAATTTGAAGCCAAAGAAGTTTATATGAAAGATTAAGGTGAAAGTTATAACACTTTGGAAGTGATACTAGACTGCTATTGGAGAGACCATTGAAATGATTTTTAGATACAAAAGTAAGTTGTTGATAATCAATAATTTTATCGCCTATATTTCGTTTTATCTTAAATTCATAACTCATTTTGTATAAAATCAAGATAATGCTTATAGATTTGTTTACACGAACTATACTTCAAGATAAACACAAGTTTAAAATAAAAATCGAAGCTTACCTTATATAAACATGGACTATTTTGTTACATATTTCCTTATATAACATGTAATATTTGTGACTATGATTTTTATCTTATTAATATATATATAGATTAAAAATTATAATTTGTTGTCATTCATCCCACACAGGGTGCGGGTTACCACTTAATTTTTATTATTATATTTCCATCATATTACATAGTGAGCACAAATTCATAAACTATATTGTTTTATGTTACATAATAACCAAAATTATCAATGAACAAAACACCACAAATTCGAAAATAACAACAATACATATTTTACCATTCTAAAAATATCTCTTATATTTTTATTATTCTATTTCATCTTATTCCATAGTGAGCACAAATTCGCAACCCATATTGATTTATGTTACATAATAGCCATAAATTATCAATTGAAAAAACACCACAAATTAGAAAAATAACAACAACACACGTTTTACCATTCTAAAAGTCACGGTGATTCTATAATACATTGTACTACAACTGTTTAGTAAAATTGTCTCAGAGAGTATGTATAACTTACATTACTACATATTTAACCTTGCATAAGGATTATATAAAGAGTGATTTATTTAACCCAAAAGAGACCGAAATTAGCACACTACCCATATGAAAAATCAGAGCCCCGAGTTATGCCATTTAGGAGCCAGGAAGATGAAAATGCCGTTGTCCTCTGCCGAAACAAATATCGTAGTACACTCACATAGCAGGTGAAAGGTTACGGTGTCATCTTTCGTAGATGAGTTTTCGAGGTCGTGGGTCTGCATGTAGGGAACTTCTCCCCCGCATTTTTCTCTGGTTTTTGATTCGAGGGTGTGGACGATATCTCCAAGATTTCATCAGTAAGAGCAAACTATGTTTCGTTTTGGCGTAAGTAATTATTATTAGGTTTGATAGACTTGAATGTATATTTTTTACAGTTGGATAGAAGTTTGTGGGAGAAGAAAAGTGAGAACGAAAAATAGGATTAAGAGTTTGTTGTCATAGTCTCTGGTTTAGTCCCATTACAATTTATGGACTCCGATACGGTAATGTCTGAGTTTCAAAGTACTAACTTGACTACAACTTCCTCTTAGTATCAAATGATCTCAGCATATCGGTGAAGCATTTACACTTTTGGGCACATGATTCTCTGGTGACGGACCATTCTCTCAACCGTAACTCCCTCCTTCACCTTGGGCATGGGCTTTGATATCTAATGTGGGTCTTGACCCATCTCTTAGTCCTAAGACTGCATTCAAGTTCTAGGGTCTCCTACCCCTGTCTCCATCCTCTATTCCAGTGTTCTTGAATATTAAACTCAAGTCTAGGCAAAGAAAGCCTATCTCTACCGTTCTTCGCTAGTTTTTGGAGTCATTCCTCAACAATTCTTGCCAGCAACCAACGTCCATCTTCGAAACATCTCCAGCTTAGAGTTGGTGTTTACCAACTGTTTTCAAACCTACCTTTTAAGCTCTCTCATCGTCGGTTCATATCCCAACTTTAGGCTATTCTTCGGAACATAAGTTTCAGGATTTCAAGTGAAGCATATTTACGGGAATTTTCCCCTTTAATACTTTTTATATCTTTCATAGTACTCTTCGTTTTCGTCTAGCGGTCAAATTTATCTCTTTGTAACCGTTAAACTCGGTGAACGTTAATTTTAATATAAGAGTTTGGTGTAAAAAAACACCATAAACTCGAAAATAACAACGAAAATAGATTAATATTAACCTTTTACGGTTCACGCGCCATAATATTTTATAAATGATTATATTAGATGACTTACTAATTAATCTATTGTGCCAACAATACTACAATCGAATGATATGTCATTGTACCACTTTAAAATTGAATCCAAGGAGAATTAGAAACCTATAACGCAAAGAATTCACAAGTTTCCCAAATCTAAGCAAACTGGAAAATGGGATAAATCTAAACTAATGAAATAGAAGGACAAAACATAAAAAAAAGAAGGACAAATAGAAGTAACTACTAGAAATAAAGCTTACGAATAAAGTATTTGACCAGAGATGATAAATTTTAGATATTAAGATGCCAAACATAATCAACTAACAAGTTTTACAGTCTAGATCACATTCAAATAGACTAATCCACCTATCGTCCAACTCGCCATCATGCGAGTTGAGATTTCCCACCAGCTTGTCCAACTCGCCTGAAATCGTAAAATCGTTTACGTCGAAAACAGACCGAAAAGGTCTAAAACGCGGCTAAAAGCCCACTTACATTTTTCGACGAGATTGAGCCCAAGAATACTATGACATCTATTGTTCTCAAGGGAAGGTAAATGTCAAGCCTGGAAGATAAATGTTAAATTTCGAGGGATAATCATGAATATCAATGAAAAAGGGAATATTTTCGCAAAGCAATAAACACGACTCGGGAGCAGAAAAGGAAAGAAGAAACCGCCTTAAAGAAGAGTATATAAGAAACAACAAGGTTAGAAACGAAGAACACATATCAAAATTAACACTTAGAGCGATTTAGGCAATTTTCCATTTTTTATTCTCGAGCTGCGACTCAACTAGGTTTACCAGTCTTAGGTGGTTAGAACTAGGGAACTCGCCAACAGCTCTTGCGAACTTGCCAACATCTCTCACTAAACAGGTCGAAACTTTAACAGTGAGGGTCCGAGTATTTCACCCTCATGGAACCACTAGGATTCACGGGAGAAGACTCGACCTTGCAACTCCGCTGGATAGGCCTGGAAACTCGCGGGAAAATCCATCAGGAAAAAATCCCGGCGAGAAAACCCCGGCTCATAAAAACTCTGATAATCCTCTACCACTGGAGATGGAACAAAGGAACACGAGGTCGAACGTGTCGACTTGGATACCAGCGATCAGTCTGATAATTCAAAAGAAGACGCTGACTTGCATCCGAGAAGGACAAGAAGCCGTGCGGCTCAAGAAGACTCAATGTTCGACAAACCCATGACCGAAGAATAAGAATATATCTTCTGGGTAAAAAATGATAAGCTAGCCAAAGAGCAGGCTCAGATCACTAGCAGCAAACACCGACGAAGTCGGAAAACCGCTAAAGACAATCTTGAGATTTGCGATCTTTGTGACTACATCACAAAAACGGTTGGGGAAGTAAGAGCGGTGAAATCTCAAATTCACCATGCTACTAGCTCTGCGCCCGAAATCGATCGACTGCTGGAGGAAGCTCCAAAAACACCCTTCACAGCTCGCATCACTGATACCAATGTATCAGATCCTGGAAAGATCAAGGTACCCACGTACAACTGATCCCAAGGGGTATCTACAAGCCTTCCAGATCACGATGGGAAGGGAAAAATTTAGAAAGAACGAAAGAGACGCCGGCCATTGCTGCCTCATCATCGAGAACCTCCAAGGAGCAGCGCTTGAATAGTTCTCCCGACTTAGGCGAAACTCCATCGGAAGTTTCCGCCAACTCGCTTTGGAGTTTCTCAAACAATACTCTATGTTCATAGACTGAGAAACCTCTGATGCCGACCTTTGGAGCCTGACTTAAAAGGAAGATGGACCTCTCTGAAACTTCATGAACATATCAAAATTTTCATGTCTAGAGTTAGAGGAATAAGCAACAAAGTGGCCATAGACGCGCTCCGTACGTAAAACGCTCTGGTAAAAGTCAAAATTCAAGAAGTGGATAACCCTTGACAAACCGCACACGATCCAAGGTGCGCTCCACATAGCCACAGACTACATCATCATCAAAGAAAACACCAAGGTCTTATCATAAAAGCATAATCCGATGAAGACGTCCTCGAAAGATTTGACATCAAACCAGAAGCCAAAAGAAGAAAAACCCTGGTAACGACAAGGGCATCCATCACGAGGGAGAATATCTCCAGGGAGTGCATAACTATGCCATCCACTCTGGATCAGAACAAGGGCGAATGACGGGTAACACATGGACTCAAAATTCAAAAAACAACGAGAACACCTTCTGCGACTTCCTCTAGACCCGAGGCCACACAACCGTAAACTACAAAGTTCTCGGGCAAGGCTGGCCGCGAAGTCGCTCGCAGGAGAGATCTCCGATGTAACTAGAGTAAAGGATGTCATCTGCGATTCCGATCGACCTACGAAGACTGATAAAGCCTCGCAATCAGAGAACTCTTCTCAGGGGAATCAGTCGGGCTAAAAGCGTGGAAGGAGACAAGACGAAAAGAGCAATGACAACAATCGTCACAGAGTAAACATCATCATCGGAGGATCGCAGTACTGCAGTGATACAGTCTCGTCAATCAAGTCCTATCAGTGGAAATCTGAGTCAATCACAAGCTGTTCTACACCCGCAACGTTACAAACAGAGCCATCACCTTCGAAGAAAAGGAAGACCTTGGAATCGACCAGCCCCACAGCGACCCACTCGTTATCGATATCGTAATCAGGGATCTCGAAGTCACCAGAATCCTCGTGTAAACGGGAAGCACGGTCAACGTCATATTCTGTGACACTCTCAAAAGTATGAACGTCGATCTAGAAGAAGTCATACAACACCAAAACTGTTGACCGGTTGTTTAGGCATAACATTGATGACTCTCAGATCGATCAAACTCCCATTCATGGCAAAGGAAGTCACGAAAGTCCTCGACTTCACGGTCTTTGACCACCGATCCATCTATAACGTCATTATGGGAACGCCTTGGATAAACGCTATGAAGACAGTTCCGTCGACATATCATCTAGGCATCAAATTCTTGACTCCTGACAGAATTGCCGCAATCTGGGGATGCCAGAAACAGACACTAATTTTCTACCTAGCCAAACATAAGGTGAGGCAAGTCATGACTACCGCGATGGTAAAACCAAAATGCGTGAAGATAACTTAGCCATTGCTTAAAAACATTTCGAGGAAAGACGATTCGACATCATCTACTCAAGCAACGGTTTTGGACACCAAAACTAGCAAGTTTTCAAGCCTAACGCCCCGAACCAACCGGAAGAGATAAACCGGGAAGAAGACGTCGATCTGGTTACAACTAAGACAATCAATGACCCTCGAAAGGGGTATGTAGGCAGCTCGTCAAAACACGAGCTCAGCTATCCCCCTATCTAAAAAGGGGTGGGAGTGTGTACGTATACATAAACTCGTATACTCCCACAATTTTCAATATTCGCTCGTGTACTCGACATTTTAAAATTTTCGATAATAAGAAAATGCAATAAGGATTTCCAGAAAGTCTCACAAATCTCTTTTATCGCATAAACATCGCAAGGTGCATTTGGAAATACCCAAGTACAAACGAAACATCTATCGTACAACCCAAAAATGGAATCTTATGCAAGATTAGTCTATCGAAAACTATTCAAACTTCCAAACAAAAAAAAAACAGTTTCTACAATACTTCACGGACATTTCTCGGTCACACGGTCGAACCCGACTTACGACCAAAACATGAGATGACCCCACTCACGAACATTCGAAACCATCTTTCACACATGGTATATTTCCGGGAAACAAAGCATGACATAGCGTAAAACCTTCGAAAATATAACTCCAGTCTTGAAACGCAAAAACAGTCCGACTGTGACTATAAATTCTAAACGAGCACTTTCTCTTACATCACATTTGTCGATTGGCCCCGGAGAATACATCAACCTTTTCTCTAAGAGGACGATAAAATAGACCTTCCCTGGGTCCTCATACATCTGACTAGGATAATAGCGCAATATAAAAGAAATTCAAATATTTGGTCAGCACTTCTAGACGACTTAAAAATTGTCTTGGAGAGATGCTCGATTCTTACGACACAAGTCATATAAGCCGAGAACCTATCGTGGACTTTAAATCGGTACGAATCAGGTTAAAATCGCAACAGGTAACCCGACAACCGACTAGTCATTGCAAAACCTTAAACAAGGAGTAAGCTTAGGTCTTTCCCTAAATTTAGTAAACTGATCTATAACATCTCAAGGCATGATATCAAACTTATACGAGATATTAAAACATGTCTCTTCGTTCATATATAAACGCTCACAAAACTTCGCAAAAAAATTTTGAGAAAGATTTTCCAACATTCTTGTCTTAAACGAGCAACGAATAAAACGACTCACTCAGAGTTAGATATGAGATGACAACTAATATTCTTCCCTCAGTATTCAATCAAATAAATCCGCAAGGCTGAAAGGGATTCAAAGCCACAAGTTTCCAGTCCAAATAGTCCAACACAGCCACACGCAGCCTAAGCAGAGCATTAAACGGCCACACCTGGCAAAACATAAACTAAAAACACAAGGATAAAAGAAAACAATTTTCCATCGGATGCCAACAACATTCTACGGACCAAGATCGTAGTTTCGGGACATCGACCTCCCAAATGAGCAGTCATTAAACGGGGCCATTGGCTGATTCACCTCACCAGTCTTGCAGGGGATTTCCGTTCCGATTTCCTCTGAATCAAGAGACACGGGAATCGGAGCCCACTGATCCCAAATCCTCTCTTCAATTTGATTGATCATGGATTCAATGTTCGCATTTCTACGCATGCGACTCGACTGCCTAGACATCTCCTCATCATATGAATATTCAGAGGCATGCGTAAGGTATAATCCACCAACGGCACCGCGACACTTGCAGTAATCATCGACAGACTTTTATGTCTTCTTCAGCTCCACAAACTCATTTGTGATATGGACGTGATGGTTGTCCATGATCACAGCGACCTCCCTCTTCCCTTCTGGTACGCTTGATGAGCCTCCTTTGTGGCCAACTCTCTCTCGTGAAGATAATTTTCCGCCATCTCACCCTTCAAACAGGCTATCTCTTTCTCGGCCATCTCAGCCTTGAACCGAGTTGTGTGTGCTTCCAAGAGACTCACATTGAGAACCTCGTTTATGATAAGGAGACTCTGCAAAAATTTTAGAGTAAGCAAAAATTTTGGCAAAAAACAGAAAACGTCCAAAAGAAAAGACTAACCCGTTGCACATCCTTGAAGCTCTCGTGAACTGTGGCGACTCAACAGGCTCACTCTTGGTCGGGGGGATCCCAAATTCAAAGAATTTTTCAAGGTCGGAGCCAAGAGTGTCTAACTTATGTGGTTTAACCCGATCAGCACCACTTCCACTAGCTTGGTCATCCAAAAAAGTGCGGAACATTTCGTCCAAGGGAAATTCCAGCTCGTCGACAACATCGTCATTCCCATTCACAGCAGCGTGTTTTTCCTTAGGAGATCTTGAACTCTCCCAAAGAATGTCGAAAGAAACAACCTCGTCCATACTCGGCTCCGATTCTTCTCCAACTGACAAATTGGGCTAACTATAATCAAGTCCTCAAGAAACGGGGGCAGACGATTAGTAACTTCAAAACAAAGAAAGTAAGTGCAGGGTTAGATAACCTCAAAACGGAAAACCAACAAATATCTAATCAAGATACCCTTTCGGCCCCATCTACTCTAAAAATGGGAATGCACTCTTCAAAGGATGCACTCTCTATGCATACAGAAAAAAAATTTTTGATACTCGTGTGGATTCGAAGCAAAATCCTTGATTATCGACATATCCTTCCTCAGGCTCAAACGACATGTGAGCGATTTTTTCAAAAAAGCCTCGAAATAATCAGCATCGAGAGTCATGCCACGCTCATAGCTCAGAACCCAAATCCCGATAAGATGTTGCAAGATGGTAGGAGTAATCAGGCTTATCGACACTCCAAACCGATCCAGGGTTTGAACGATTACCCCCGGTGATACAGCCCAGAATGGGGGTCGTCCAGATGGCTGATGGAATTTCAAATCAGATCAACCAAAAAATGATCGATTGGTCGATATGTCTAGAATCTGCCATGCAACCCTGAAACAAATGCAAGTGAATGAAATGAGGTTTCTGGTATGAATAGAATAGATAATAAGAATATGAAAAGAAGAGAAGGATGGTTGGATTGGTGGATATAAATGGAGTTAAGCTTGCTGGATGTATATCACTCTCAAGCTTTGCCAATGATTGACTCTCTCAATCTGGTGGGTTGATTGACTCTCTCAATATGTGGTCCTCAAGACTGATTAATCCACTGACAACCTATAATACCACTAATCAGTAGGACTAAAGCACTTCACACACTAGAATCCTAAAGACAATCGATTTTATTCAAAGAACAACTTTGATAAAAACTGAAACAAACTTTTATAAAATTCTTAAGATCGAGGGTGTTCTTTACATTGAAAATATAGGAGCTTATATAATTCTCAGAGAAAAAAGGTCCTAACGTTCTAAAATAAAAAGAAAAGGAAACAAATCAAAAACAAAGTACAAAATCAAAAACTAGCCGTTGGAGTGATTGTAGTGATTTTGGCTTGGAGAAGGAGCTTGAGTAACCTTGAACCTGAAAGGTTTAATGGGATAATAAAGTTTCCTTGGGACCTTCTGGATCGGTTGGAGTCTCTTATATCGTGCACAACCTCAACGAAAAAGAACTGTTGGAGTTTTAATTGCCAAGACTCCAAATAAGGCAAGTAGAGGTTAATGAGGATCCTCCTGATCCTATGGTTTCTGGTGCATGTTAAGATGATGGAATGGAATCCTGATTGGTTGGAATGGTCTTCTGGAAGTCTTGGTTTTATCAGAAATTCTTCTGATCGGAATTGATTGTCTGGTAAATGATCAAACCGAAAGATTGTCCAATTTTTCCATAAACTATTCGGTTTGGCCGGTTTTGGGAAAATGAGCATAACTTTAGATTTCGTTGACCAAATCTTGTGATCTTGGGCTTTATGGAAATCTGAGAGATCCATATTGAATTCAATGATCAGTTTTGGTTCAGGTCGCTTCGTCATTGGGCTTGGAATCTCTTCTAAAGTCGAGTACTCGTAAATGAATGGGCTGGGGAACCTCCGTTTTATAAACTTCATAACTCCCTGGTCCGTTAATATTTTGATCCGATTCCAATTGGGTTGGACTTCTCAGTGAGTGTAAAATCCATGAAAATTTTCCTTGTTTTTAAAACCCTCCTCTGGTTTGATTGCCGCATCACCCGGGATGGGAAACCACAAACGAGAACGTAGCAGAAAAATATCGTAACATGTGAAGTAACCATCCGGAGGAGCATCTTCACGTTCTCAAGCCCTTGGAAGTCGAAACTCCACTGATTCCGGGACATGGCAGAAATGTCGGATGGTGTCGAGTTACGAAGGACAACTGTGGCTCGGACAACCAAGGATTATTTTAATATGAACCTAGGGAGGATACCACGACTCATGCGAATGAGCCTTTAAATCACACGTAGCCAGCCAATACACAGCGGCTTCCTCAGGATAAACGGAGTGTGCCACAAATTCGACCTTCGTAACAACTTCTACATCCTAGATAGGAAGACTATTGGGGTCGAAGCAAGAAGACAAAGCATTCTCTGAAGCTCTCTAGCCTGAAGACATGGTCAAGAACGATAAAAGAAAGAAATTGAGTGAAAGATTTTTCTACCTTAAGAGAAGTTCTTGTGGAAGGAAGCAAGTAAAGAATTGAAAACTTACTCCATATACTTATAGGCAAGAAAAACTTACTATTCACCTTTAGACTTCCAACCATTAATGACGCCTAACCTGCTTAACCGCTCGCGAGAACGTCATGATTCTAACGAGCTGGGAGGCTAACTGTTGGGGGTCAAAATCAGTCATAGTGGAATCAATATCTGAAAATCCATGAAACATTTATTTTCCAAAACGAAAAAGAGTGGAAACTAAAACAAGTACTTCGTAAAAATTCAAAAAAGGATTGAACGACAAGTTACCGGAAAAGACAACCAAGCAACGAAACGATCGAACAACCATGTCCAACCCACCCGACGATGAGTTTAATGGACCAAGCACAACTCGCTCAACTCTCCTGATGGCGATTTGGATGGTCTCCGTCCAACTCTCCATCAAGCGAGTTGGACTGTCACCGTCCAACTGGCCATCAGGCGAGTTGAGATTGCCCATCCAACTCGCCTGGTGGCGAGTCGGACTGTCCCTATCCAACTCGCCATCAGGAAAGTTGGACCAGCTCGTCCAACTCGCCTGATGGCGTGTTGGATTGTTTCCATCCAACTAGCCATCAAGCGAGTTGCATCAGCACCATCCGTCTCGGTTCCGATCAGTGCTCCTTTGAACCTCGATCACACTTTCTCTTGTTTCGTCTCGATTAGAGTTATTGTTGGAACTTTACGATAAAAACCATAAGAACTTGTTTACTCGTATAAATTCAATTTTTTCGTATAAAACGACAACGGTTGACTTAACACCGAAGTGGCCTCAACTATATGAGTAATTTGAACTATTTACAAAACTAACGTCGTACCAAAGGTTTTATTTCGAAAAAACCGTAAAAACATTTAAGTCAAAAAACGGTCTGAAAAGGTCTAAACACTGCTAAAAACCCACTTAGAATATTAGACGATATTGAGCCCAAGGATACTATGAAGGTTTATCTATTGTTCGCAAGAGAAGATAAATGTCAGGTCCAAAAGATAAATATTAAGTTTCGAAGGATAATCATGAAAATATAGAATATTTCCGCAAAGCGATAAACACGACTTGGGGGCAGAAAAGGAAAGAGGAA
>CAJHQP010001595.1:0-109824 GCA_905132765.1 Moricandia arvensis
AAAGAAATAAACAAAAGCAAAAAAATGATGGAAATAAATTTATCAAAAGACAAAGAAAAGTAGAATTGCAGTGGAGTTCATGTATCTTGTTTCATTAGTGTGTTTGTTTGGTTTATGTTTGTAATTAGATTGTTTCATTAAGCTTCTAGACTAGATATTATTGTTTACACTTTTAAAAGTTCAATACAACTAAGTTATTGCATATTCTCTGAGCTTACACTTTTGCATTATGACACAACATTAAGCATAATGTTCATAACATATTAAAATACGAACCAATCCCAAGGCTTCTTGTATTGAGATTCTGTTGTTGTCGAATGCGGCATATAATGAAGCTGCTTGAGACTATTTTATCTCCAAAGAAACTCACAATTCAAGATACGAATGCTAGTTAACTTATACTAGAACATATAAGTTGTCTGCAAAAAATTACTCGATACGGACATTCTATGGTATTGAAGGAGCTTCGACCTTAACACGGAATCGGGTTTGGATCCCGATGACAACTGAAGTAAAATTTAACATTTGAACTCTCCCAGTGTCCAGGACCGAGGCGTTCCGACGATAATGTAGACTGTTATGGATACTCATCGCTAGTCTGGACCAACTTTGATGGACCAGAATACATCGAGTTATTCAAAAGAAGAAAATTAGTCGATGTATTTTCTTCGCACCACGACAATTAAAAACAACAATTATAAAAGAGTTACGACTTTTTTTTCATCCAAAGGTAAATGCAATTCACGAAGGAGTTTAATAGAGAAGTTTATTTTCATGAATCATCATCAAAGTTAGGAATGCATTTTGGCGAAAAGCATGAATGGCGTGGAGATAGAGGGAATGGAGCCAATCAGAACAGACTTTTAGAGACAGATGTGGTTACACTAACACGTTGATGGTGTTGTCTTCAACTTCCATGTTGCCACATGTGCTCAGCGTAAGCCATCTTTATTTTATTCATGTTGTTATAACGTAATAATAACTAGTTCTTTTATTTTTATTTGAGTGGATCCATTTTCTTTTTGTGGATCTTCTAATCTTTCTAGTCTTTATATAGTTTCACCAGGACTCGATCATGACGTATTCTTTATATATTGTCTCACCTAAACATTATGTCCTAGATCTATATGTAAGATTCCATTCCATCATATTCCCAATTTCATAAATAAAAAACGAATCTTTTTTCAATGATTCGAAAGAAAGGTTAGTGCGTTTGCGGTAGATTGTGTAGTTAACTTAAACACCTGCAATAAACACCTACCCACAGAGTTCTCCTTGGGCTAACTAGACTATATAATTATGGTAGTGGTATTGGCTCCTAAAAATATTGTTATTGGTTAAGATGTTATAATTTAGTGTTTTTTATATCTTCTACGTTTTAATCTATATAAAATTAAGATTTAGTAAGATTTCAGATTTTGACAAGAATCCCATATCAAAGATTGCAAACTTTATGAACATAAAGTAGCTAAAATATAAGTAAAATAATAATATAACATTATTAAAAGATTAATTAGTTATTGAAAGTTGTAAATTCTCATATAAAATAGTCGTGCTTGTGTTTGTGTGTGTGTGTTGCATTCATATATTAACATGTTTGATGTAGATGTCATGATAGTTTGATTAAAAAACATATGGTGATTCCTCGCTCGAAACTAAATAGAGATATGTTGAATTAAAACATCAAACTAAATTGTATGCTTGTTACTTTACAGGAGTTGGCTTTTCTGGTACCATTACTTTTTAACAATCAAATGCTGAAAAATGAGTTAAAAATATTCCAATACATAAACCACATCATCATGATGGTGGTCTGTGATTTCCATTAGATGATGAGTTATCCTGTTAGGGGTCGATTTTCTTTTAATGTGAAATTACTAGATCTTCACGTGGTTAGGTTGATGAATTATCAATTCTCACGTAAAGCAATCAAATTTGCCTGTCACTGCTAGGTAAACTCTTAAAAGATTAGTCAGTTGAGTTTCGAATCACCGCACATTTGTGGTTAATAAAAAAAAAATATTCCAAGTATAATTTTAATCATTTATTAATTTCGTCTTAAATTTAAGCACCGGCCTTACACCTACCCAAAAAGTTCTCCCTAGCTAATTTAAGTATATAAACTATATATGGCCCTGTTTATGGCTCCCTATTAAATAGTGTTATTAGTTAAGATGTTGTAATCTTATTTGATATAAGTTTTTAAGTTTAGAAAATTAAGATTTAGTAAGATTTCAAACCAAGAATCGATATCAAATATTTCAAACCTTGTGGTCCACAAAATATAACAATAAAAATTACTACAGAATAATTAATTATTGAAACATGTAAATTCTCATGTAAATAGACATGCGTTATGCGTTGTCAAAAAATAATAAAAATAGACATGCTTATGTTCTATGTATTGTGTATTTGCATTCAGATTATACATGTCTAATGATAGATGTCATGAGAGTTTTGAGTTTGATGAATGAGGTACATGTATTTATCATAGAGTGATGGAAATGATGAGTGAAATGATTTTATCTTCAATTCAAATAAAATGATTTTATCTGTACAATCGAGAATTACTTTCATGCAAATTATTTCCAAAAATGGTTTTGATAACACTTTGTTCTTCATTGTTACTCTTTACTCCTTAGAAATGAATTGAACTTCCCATTTTATTTCAAAAGTAAAACAGCAGAAAAGAGACAAAAGCTCATAAGTATACTTTAAGAACTCTAATAAAATGTAGTAATCGTGATTTAAAAAATTGAAATATACAGAAGATATAAAAGAACAAAGAAAGATGTGGAGGTTAGGTTTTCTTCTCTCAAACTCACTCTTTCTTGGACAACAAGTTAACGAAGTTGTGTGTGTGTTTTAGCATTTTACAGCTCTGGGGCTTGGGATCCCCATGTAAGCTAACCGTGGGGAAACCCTAACTTTAGGACTCGGTCTTGGAGATGGAATCGGTCCATAAGTATTAATAGCTGGTGAGACCCGAGGTGAGAGATTGACTTGCTCCAATGCTTGTGCTTGTAGCTCCACTGGATAATCTCTAACACACCCAATTCTTGGACCGTATCCACTTGACCATTTACAAGACAGTCTCTTCGCAGGATCAAACACTGGTCTAGCTCTCTCTTCTTGCTCTGAAGGCATCTCAACTTCTTGTAAGATCTCTTTTGCTTCTTCTTCATCTGCATTGGATTTGAATGACAACGAATATTCTTCATTCACAGCACATCTCTGCAATTCAAGATTCATCCCTCGTGAATACAAACCTGTTCTTGATGCCAAGAAACAACAAAGGATCTAATTTTTGTTTCTTACCTTAACATTTGTGAGATCGACATTGTGTTCCTCCAAGAAACTTATAAACTCCTTGAAGTTTTCTTCTGTTGGTAGATAATGTCCACTATATGGCCATATAGCCTGAGAAAACAAAATATGAGTAAGGACACTTTTAGTTTGAGATTCATCATACGTGAGGGAGAAGCAAGATGAAGTACCTCAAGGATCCCATCTCGAGCAACCAATCTTCCTGCAGCAGTTGTAGCTCCTCCAGATAAGAAACTAGAGTGCTGGAACACACCTTTCTTCTTCTTCCCTACGTATAGGGTTCTAGTTGTGCTAAGTACAAAGATTGACTTTGATTCCTCAGTTGAGTTGATCAGAGTCATGCTTTGTTTGTACATTAGTCTCCCATCTTCCACTATCACTTCATATGCTTCTCTCTCCATCTACAGGTTTATAAGAAAGACAGACGTTAGTGAGAGTTCAAGAAGGTAAAGCTAGCTAGCTAACTAGTATGGTTTGAGTCTGAGGGTGAGAAACTCACTGGTCCGAGATATGTGATGCATTGTTTTTGCAGAACACTTCTGGGTGTTTCTCAAGATTTACATCTTTGCCGTCTCCTATGTCTAACCTTAGTTTCAAATAGGTGGAAACAGAGTTTAGAACAGACTCAAACACATGAAGAGATGAGATGAACTCTTTTAGATGTAAGACTAACCAGTAAAAGAATGGCTGTGAGCTCTTGCTCTCTGACCAGACATCATAATAGAAGTGCAAGTTGTGGCCATAACGATGACGTGGATCAATCTGTAGATGCAAGGTAGTGACAATAAGATTAGGTTCACAGAATCAAAGAGGAGCTCACAAAGAGAGGTCATGTGGACTTACAGCTTCAAGCCAATGCTGAAGAGCTAACTTCTGAGCCTTTTCATCTTTTGACAAGCCTTTCCCAACCTACAAAATTGAGACACACATTGGTATTTCATAACAACTAATAACACCTTGACTTAAAAGTAAACAGAGAGAAAAAGAAACTTGTGAAAATGATGTCAAACCTTAGCAGCTCGTGTTCTAGCTCGCACCCATTTTGAAACAGCGGGTTCATGTTTCTCTTCTTCAAAGAAAGACACAGAGCTTATGTTCAGAGTTGCAGCATCAAGAGTCTTCCACCTACAACGTTACAAGCAACACCAAATATTAAGCTTAAACATTTTAAAAGACATTAAAAGAGAAGAGGATGGATCATGCAACTCACCAGAGCTCCTCAACAAGGACAGCACAATCTGCTAAGTTCCTTCTTGTCCTGTAACTCTTGTATACCTTTTGTAACGTAGTTGCAGCTGCATCAAGCTCGGTGACAGGTCTAGGGGAGAAGAACACAAAAGGCTCAGGTGGAGTTACTGTGGGTTTCTTTATCTGGAGACTCTCACAGTTTCTTCCATTCAAAGCGTTGGGAGCTGACTTCTTTGTCTCTAAAACCTCAAACCTGAATCAGTCTTGGTCTCTTTAGGAACCTCCCAGCTGTTGAAACTCAACGACCGCTCCATAGTAGGAACCTTAGGAGAGTTCTGGTGCGTAGTGTTGACTGTCTTGAAGCTAAAAGAGCCAACTTCAAGACCCATGGCCACAATAAAAATACAACAAACACAACACACGTTCCTTGGGCGTTAAATGATCAGAGAGTATTACTCTTTGTATTCTTATTACGAGGTGATGGAAGAAGATTCAAATAAATACTGTGGACCTTTCAAAGAATGAATAAATAAATGTGAAGAAACGAGACGAGAGATATGAATATGAGTAACATAGGTTGAAGAAGACTTGTATATATAATACAGAGTAGTGTGGGAAGCTGAAGACTAGTAAAAGAGTAAAAAAAAGTCTTCATTATACAAAATCGTTGAATGTCAAATACAATGACGGAAGATTCAAACTTGGTGTGTCTGAGAAAGTTGAACATTTGAATAATCTTTTACTGGAAAAGAAGGGTAGGCTAGTGAAGGTAACTTCATGGAAGTTATTGAAGAAAAAGACTATACACATGACATAACAATTGGTCTGGTGACTACAAAATTTAATGGTCTTAAATGTGTTATGTACACACCAAAGTATCAAACATTGTTCTTCTTATCCTTTGTCTTAACTGCTGAGTCGTCAACGCGTGGGGGTGACGCATGTTATTGTTTTCAACGCATGTGGTTAGGGGTGGGCACGGATGTAATACTATCATTGTTTATAGTTTTTAGTATACGTGATTTTGCTTCATACATCTGATTTTTCGATTTGTTTTGCTTCGAAAAGATAAAAATATCTGGTTTTTCAGATATCCAGAAATTTAACAGATATTTACGTATATTTACAAATATTTATGGATACTTCATCCACTTTACTCAATACAAATGAATCTAAAAAACTGTATAGTTTATTTACCTTTTTAAATATCTTTTACACAATAGAAAGAAAAGATAAAATTAATGAAATTCTATGTTTTATAAAAAAAATTAAATTAATAGAATTTTCTTATAAAATATCTTTTTAAGAAAAAATGTAGTTTTTATGAATATTTTATATTTTTTCTTAATTTTATACTTTTATAAGTAATTTATAGAGTAAAATTAATAAAATAATATGTTAAAATAATAAATATATGAAATATACATTTAAAATTATATTTTTAGTTATAGATATACATATGTTCGCATATTAGACGGATCAGAGCGGATATCCGTCTCTAAATTTTTAATATTTGTGATTTGTTCGTTTCTAATGGATATTGATTTTTAGTATTTGGTTTGCTTCGAAGACTTATGGATATCCAGATTTTTGAATCGAATCAAAACGAATAACGAATCAAATCAAATTTAACGGATAAAATGCCCGAGCCATGTATGGTGTTTAATATTCAACTTGCTAACTTGTTACCGTTGACTTGACTTTCTTAGTTTGAAGTTGGAGACTTTTATGAGAGAAAGTCCTTTTATTTTATTTTTCTAATTATAATTTACTGATATTCCACGTAGAATGGACAATGGGCGGCTGTATTTGGGCTTAGATAGGTTCTCTTGATATAATGGGCTGGGCTTGATTGTTGAATTGGGCGGCGCGCACCTAATCTAATATTTTTGGTTTAGTATTGAAAACTCTAGCGAAGGAAACCTGTACCTCTATCGGAGAAGCCCAGCAAGTAAACGGAGAAGCTAGAAATCATCTCGGAGAAGAAGAAGAAGAAGGAGAAGGGAGGAGATGTCGACGATTTACGTGCTAGAGCCACCGACGAAGGGAAAAGTCATCGTGAATACAACTCATGGCCCAATCGACATCGAGCTTTGGCCTAAGGAAGCTCCCAAATCCGTACGGAACTTCGTTCAGCTCTGCCTCGAGGGTTACTTCGACGACACAATCTTCCACCGTGTTATTCCCGGATTCTTAGTCCAAGGCGGAGATCCCACCGGCTCCGGCACAGGTAAAGTTACCCCAGATCCTCTGATTTTAGCTCCTAGGGTTTTAGTCTGTATGATTCGATTTCGTTATGTTGAATGTTTGTGAGTGATTTGTAATAGGTGGAGAGAGTATATACGGAGGTGTGTTTGCGGATGAGTTTCATTCGAGGCTGAGGTTTAACCACCGTGGGATTGTGGCTATGGCTAATGAGAGCTCACCGAATACTAATGGGAGTCAGTTCTTTTTCACTTTGGATAAGTGTGATTGGCTTGATAAGAAGCATACTATCTTTGGAAAGGTAAAAAGAATTTGACTTTTTGTGGTTTGTTCTGCTTCGTATTCTAAGTTCTTGATCATGTTCTTATAGGTAACTGGTGATTCAATTTTCAATCTTCTGAGACTAGGAGAGGTTGATACTGGTAAAGATGATCGTCCTCTGGATCCTGCCCCCAAAATATTATCTGTTGAGGTAAGAGTTCTTACAAGTTAAATCTGATGCGTAAGACAATGTTGAGCTCCCTTTATTGAGGATGCTCTTATGATACGCTTGAGTTTGTCAGTCTTTGTGATTTTCTTGTTTTTTATTACATTAGGTTTTGTGGAACCCTTTCGAAGATATTGTTCCTAGAGTGCTAGCAAAGGTATCACAGGTTCCTGTTGTTGAAGTCAAGGAACCCCCAAAAAAGCCTGTGAAGTAAGATGCTATATCCATGGATAATCGATTAGTTTAAGCTGTTTTCTTTGATTTGACTGTTTGTTGATGTTCTTTCTTCCTTTTGTTGTCTTTGCTACAATCAGGAAATTGAATTTACTGTCATTCGGAGAAGAAGCTGAGGAAGAGGAGAAGGAACTGGCAGCTGTAAAGCAAAAGATTAAGAGCAGTCATGACGTGTTGAACGATCCTCGACTTTTGAAGGCAGAAGCTACAAATAAAGAACGGGTAATAATACAATTTAATCTCTCTTTTTTTGCTGGCGTTTCTTCCCCTCTCATTGATTCCTCTCTTCTGTGTGAAAGTCTAGGCTAATCAGTATGTAAAGTGGGAAAGTATTGCGAATAACTATATTACTTATCCTCCTGGTTGTTACGTAATGAATCTTACCGTTCTTAACTGTGTTTCTGTGTAATCCGCCATTCTGCCTAGCAGTTTATCATAGCCATCAGATGAAAATTGAAGGTTTTTTAATTGGTATCTTTCTTTGTCTTAACTAGAGTTTTAGACTTTTTGATGATTGAAAGCTTTTTTTTTTTGTACATTTCAGAATGCACCTGACTCGAAGGAAGTGCTATCTGTGCGGGAAGCTCTGGGTTCTAAGAAAGAAAATGCTCAAAAAGAGAAAAGCTGGCCTGTGTCCAATCCAGTTGGACATAGTGATGATGACGATGATGATGGAGACGAGACTAAATTTGATGCAAAGATGAGGAATCAAGTGCTTAGCAGAAGGAAAGAGATGGGAGATATTCCTCCAAAACCAACTCAGAAAAAAAGTAATTACTTTTTCCATCTCTCAAAGCTGAGATAGTGAATTTATGTTCAAACAACTGATAATAAAAGTTCAAACTTATCACACGTTTTGGTGCTTCTATGTTTGGCACCAAGTATTCCCAGAGAGAAATATGAAACATCTCTCTCTGTTCCTGCGTATTGTTTATATCATCGATAATTATCTCTGTACATTCTAATTAGATTTCCTCGTGTTTACCTCTTAACAGAGAGCTCTGGTGTGAAAGCCCCTGAAGAATCTATCAAAAGGTAATCACACGACAGTTATACCCTATAGTCTCTTATAACTCAGCATGTCTGGCTCTTATATTTAGTGTTACAAGGTTGGGAAAGCAAATAGTATATATTCACTTTATCAGATGACTTCAAGTATAAGATTTTCATATCTCATGCGATATAAGCGAACATTTACTCGCATGGCTCAATTGTAGTTCCATCATGTTCGTACATACTATAAAGAGAAAAAACCGTTCGAATGAGTTTGCTTACTGAAGGATTTATGTTTGAATCTGTTTTACTTTAATTCATGTTGGCGTAACCAGTAACACATGCCATTGACTTACTAGTTATTATCCTATTTAACAGGTCTGATGTTTCAAGTAGTGAAGATGAGAAACCGAAGATGGAAAAGTTATCATTGAAGAAAAAGGGAATAGGTTCAGAAGCCAAAGCCGAACGAATGGAAAATGGGGACGTTGATTTACAGCTTTACAACGCTTCTGAACGCGCCCGACAGTTACATAAGTTGAAGAAGCGCAGAATGCAAGGAAATGAGGATGCTGTAAGTTGTTTACACGAGCTTCTAGCTTAAATCTTAAAATATGTTTTCTTATTGATTCGTTACTCTCCTTTGCTCACTGACCAAATCCATGTGACCTGATTTTATTCCCGAAAAGTAATTTGTAGAATCTGCCCAAGAAAGTCTTAGAAGACAATCTTATTAACTGATCCTTGTTTCCCTCTTGTTCTCAGGTGTTGGCAAAATTCGAGAAATTTAAGCAGTCCATTTCTGCAAAACCGTTTGGCTCGAGTAGTGAACCAAGAGACAGTATAGAAGAAGATGTCTCTGATTGGAAGAAAGTAAAGCTCAAGTTTGCACCCGAGCATGGCAAGGTAAATCTCTTAGGTTCCATCTCACCTGATAGTGAGGTTCTAGTGGATGTAGTACTACTATAGTACTTCGTTCAGTTTAGTTCATAGGATATGGCATGCCAACAATGAATATTTTGATCGGAAGCTTGAGCCATATGTATATATTTATTATTTCCCATCCTGAAAAACTGAAGCTATCTTGCAGGACAAGATGCGCAAAGATGATCCAGATGCATATGTTGTGGTTGACCCTCTTCTTGAAAAGGGAAAAGAAAAGTTCAACAGAATGCAAGCCAAACAAAAACGAAGGGAACGAGAATGGTCTGGAAAGTCTCTTGCTTGAGTATTGAAATCATCTGAACCATCAAGGGGATAGGACATCGAATTTGGAGGTTAGACACTTTTTCAGATGCCAAACGAATAGTTAAGCAACTTATACATGTACTACTCTTTGGTTGTCTAAAAACTTATTCAATTTCCCAACTTTTAAAAAATCAAATTTGTGATAGAACCGTATCTGTAGAAAGAATCTGGCATGTCTCGCTATTAAAAGTGATGTTTCATAGTTCACGGCTGGTGTCGACATTGGCTCTTAGCTAATAAACTAGTAATAAAAGGAACTTGTTGAGTTGGCATTACCTCAATCGTCACGTAACATACAACGTGACTGAAGAAGAAACCAAAACATCTTTTTATTAAAACTCTCTTTTCTCTCATTGTTTTTTTCTATCTTCACGAGCTCATTTTGTATCCTTCTCAATGAGCCCTTCTTGTTGTCGTTTCTTTGTCTGATAACAATTTTCTTCACAAAACTAGTTACTCTTTTCTTTAATGCAGCATGGTTGTTCATTGCTTTACAGAGAATGACCCAAATAGTTATTCCTAGGCTTCAGATAATAGTGTTACTTGTTTATACATAAACAGTAGTACCTACTCATGAATAGTGAATCTTCTGCACTCGCATGTGTTATGTAACATTCAATTCCGCAAAAATACAAAAGCCCACTTGCACTTTTTATCTTTTTTTATCGACCCTTATGAACTAAATTCCAAAAACATTTGCGTTTTATATAATAATTTTCTATCAAATTTAGCCAATCATCTATCGCCACGTGTGAGACGTGGAAAAATAGACAACGCTTTTTTACTTTTTTTTTTTCATCTTGTTGTTGTGAATTTCGTTGTCGCTAATTATGATTACAACGCAGCATTCTGACGACTTGCTCCCTCTTACAGCTAGACCACCACCACCACTTTTCTCTCTCACTTTTACTTAGAGAATACATTTTTTTTCTATTTTTTTTTTTAGTTTATATGGATGTCTTCTCACATTCATACACCCAAAAGAAGAAAAACATAAAAATTTGACTCCACCTAATTTATATTCCTGATAAATGACTTAAAAATACAAGAGCTTTTTACAAGGCTATGATTGGTCAAAAACCAAGAACGGTTGACTTCATACGAAACCGAAATCACTATCATTCATCTGTGTAAGAACAATATGTTTGTCGAACGGTCATAACATTTTCACCATTCTACTTGGTCTAGTCATGTTTAACCAGTATATTCAAACTAAAAATGAATAAAAAATGGTCAAATATCAACTTCATCTTCCTATAAATTGACGTCATAGTTTACTTCCTTTTTTTACATCTGTTGTTTTGACAGTTGTTAGACAACTTTTTTTAAAATTATGGAAGTTAATAACTTTAAACATAAACGGTAATTACTTAGGAGAATGTATAATCATTACAGAGTGTGACAGCTAAACTGCATACAAATGTAGAAAACGTACATACCATATAGTCTATAACTGTTAAAATTAGGATACTTTTACGCAACATAATTATCTTGATTAGAAACAGAAGGCAAAGTAGCTACACCTTTTTTTTTTACATAAATAATGGATCCCAATAATTAAATACTTAATACTATCACAAGCTTCACAGCCCATCGAATCCTATGCGCGTGTGAAACCCACGTCCCAATCACGAAGCTAACATCTTCAGCTTCGTTGTACAAAAAAACTTATTGAGACGAACTTCGAATTCCAATCATGCCCCTGACAGCAAAACACACACTCTCTCTATCTCCAACCAGACATATCTGGAATTATAAATAAAATCTCTACTTAAAAAAAAATAAAGATAATTAGTGAAATAATATATAGCAATAAAACAAATAAAATTTAGGAAGCAAATCTACTGAGATTAGGTTGTAAATTGTACAGTATGTATTTCTGAATCTTTTCCCAAATACAGAGTGCCATTTAAATATAATGCGACACGTGTCTATTAGAAGTTCGGCTCCTAGGGGTAAGATTGTAAAATCACTATCGTCATCTCTCTTTAAGAATTTCCAGAGCGAGAGAGAGTGCTGAGAGAGAGGGTGCTTCCCATAGCCATTCACGTCGAGAGAAGAAGAAGAGGACTGGTGAGAGAGAGAGAGAGGAAGAGGAGATGGAGGATATACAGGAGGAAGAGAACGGTACGGACGAGGAGGTGCTGGGATCGAGCTTGACCATGGAGAAAGTGGCGGCTGCTAAGCAGTACATCGAGAATCACTACAAAGCTCAGAATAAGAACATTCAGGAGAGGAAAGAGAGGTAGTAATCGTCTCTGATTTGAGATTTGGAATATCGTTTTTTGGTTTTTGGAGACACTGTTTAGGGCAAAATTAGTTGTGTGAGCTTTGATTAGTCTCGTCTCTGATGATAATCATGGTGGTTACCCTGTTGTACTGTTAACGTTTTAGTCATTGGTGGCTAAGGAAAAATCTGGTTAAGTTATGTAGCTTCTTTGCTTTGTAAAGCAACCAAGTATCTGTATCTATTACTAGTTGCTGAGTTTGATTGTGCATAGCGAACTTGAGATTTGAAGCCTGTTAAGCTCATGTTCTCTTCTCTTCACTACTATGACTGATCTAAGTAAAATGAAACATTAGGAGATCCGATTCTTGCTATCCGAACCATTGTTTAGCTTCAACATTTCTGTTCTTATAAAAAAAACAATGGAGTATGGTTTCCGTATTACACTATTAATGATATGAAAGCTGCTTGTGTTGTGTAACTGACATTGTTTGATTTTTTTGCAGACGCTGGATCTTAGAAAGAAAGTTAGCTTCTTCTGGAGTGCCGAAGGAGGAGCAGATGAACATGATTAAAGATCTGGAGAGAAAAGAGACTGAGTTTATGAGGCTTAAAAGGAACAAGATAAGTGTTGATGACTTTGAGCTTTTGACAATCATCGGAAGAGGTGCTTTTGGTGAGGTTTGTACAACAAGATACTGCCTGTGCCTTTAGTTTCATTACACATTCTTTGCGTCATGATTATGGTACGTTAATCTCATAGATAACTTAATCTGCTTTTCAGGTTCGCTTATGTCGTGAGAAAAAGTCCGGAAATATTTATGCTATGAAGAAGTTAAAGAAATCTGAAATGGTCATGAAAGGACAGGTAAACATTCGTAAATAGTTGGAACAGAGTGCCACTCTGTTGACTACTATTGTTCGCTGGAGCTTAAAGTTAGTCTTGTCTGTCATTATGAGTGTGATAATAATAATATTTGGCATCGTCTTTTATATGCTTACCAGCTTATAGTGTAGTTTAGCTTTAATCTGGTGACTGCATGTGTTTTCTTCTGTGCACTGATAACAATATGTTGCAAAGTTAAGGAGATTGGTCTTCATGTGTTAAGTTTCGATTTCATGGTTCGATTTCAAGATGCCGGCATATGCTAGCATATCAAATAACAAGCATACTGGTTATAATGTATCCTCGTTTACAGCGAAAACAAACTATGTGTATGATTTTCTCTGAGTTTACGTACCTGGGTCTTTCTCTTCCTTGTATCTGATTAAGTAAACATACATTTTGTAGGTGGAACATGTCAGAGCAGAGAGGAATCTGCTGGCTGAGGTTGCAAGCCATTATATAGTGAAACTCTACTATTCATTTCAGGATGCCGAGTATTTATACTTGATTATGGAATACCTCCCTGGTGGTGATATGATGACTTTGCTCATGAGGGAGGATACATTGCGGGAAGATGTTGCAAGATTTTATATTGCTCAAAGTGTCCTGGCCATTGAGTCCATACACAGATACAACTATATTCATAGGTGGATTTTGGAAATTATCTTAGTTTGCAAGCTTTTGGTGCAAACAGTGAACTTTTGTACATCTTGTTGACCTGTCTTTCCACTCTTTTTGCAGGGATATCAAACCTGACAACCTTCTTTTGGACAAAGATGGACACATGAAACTCTCGGATTTTGGGCTTTGTAAGCCTCTTGATTGTAGAACTTTGCCTTCTATACAGGAGAATAGGGCCACCGATGATGAAGCTGTTACGGAACCTATGGATGTTGATAGAGCTTTTCCCGACACTGATAACAAAAGAAGCTGGCGCAGTCCCCAAGAACAACTTCAGCATTGGCAGATGAATCGCAGAACACTAGTATGTTTTTTTTGTTGGAGTATAAAATTTCCCTCTGTATTTTCTATATTGCTCTGATTCCTGAATATACCAAATATAACTGTGGGAACACCCGACTATATTGCTCTCTGATCGTATTCCTGAATAGAAATATGCATGGCAATAACTGGCGATATTGTTCTCTGATCGTTCTCTCCTTTTTAAAGGCATTTTCGACTGTGGGAACACCGGACTATATTGCTCCTGAAGTTTTACTGAAGAAAGGATATGGCATGGAATGTGATTGGTGGTCCTTAGGTGCAATTATGTACGAAATGCTCGTTGGGTATCCTCCTTTTTATGCAGATGATCCATTATCGACATGCAGAAAGGTATTGCATTCTGCTGTTATGATCACTATTGAGTGAGTTTTCTGTGTAAAATTTTAAACAGTTGATCATAAAGAATTTGACTTATTTCCTACTAAACTTTATGTGCGTCCTGAGTTAGCAAAATGTTAAAATCTTATAATGGTTTTTTTTGCTGTAAAAATCTTATAATATTTTTTTTCCATATATTTTCTTCTGTTCGTTCTTTGTAGATGCAGAACAGAAAACTAGACATTTTTGTATGGTTCAGTGATCATACTCATGAAGTCTTATTTCTTCCTGCTAGATTGTCAATTGGAGAAATCATTTGCAATTTCCTGAGGATGCTAAGTTGTCACCCGAAGCAAAAGATCTTATCTGCAGGTTGCTATGCAACGTCGACCATAGACTTGGCACTGGAGGAGGAGCCCAGCAAATCAAGGTAAGGATGTTCCGTTAGAAGACTAAGTAGCACCTGTGTTAAGCTTCGCCATTTTTCTTTATATTAACTTGTACCTTAAATCTGCATCAGGTTCATCCTTGGTTTAAGGATGTCGTCTGGGAAAAGCTCTATGAAATGGAGGCTGCTTACAAACCAGAAGTGAACGACGAGCTAGATACACAAAACTTTATGAAGTTTGATGAAGTATGTCATAGATTCTTCCTTTTCACCCTCTTGCATTATTTGAAAACTGTTTTCCAGGGTGAATAGGCATACTTGAAGAGCTATCATAACTTATCGCAGTATGAAGGCTATACATAAATTTGGACGGTTCATATCTTATAGTTATTGCGCAAATCATACCTGTTAGTTTAAACCATATTTGTATTAAGAATTGATCTATGACCTAGAAATTTGTTTGTTTGTGAATTTGTGAATTGATGAAGAATAGCCACTCTTTGTAACATATATGATATTTTAGGCATCTGAATTTCGGTAATTTCCTATGATATGTGAGGGTGCTTACTCAATTTCTTGATATCATCTCAGGTGAATTCCCCTGCAGCTGAAAGAACTAAATCGGGTACCTCCAGGAAGGTTTGTAATTATTGTCCAGTGTATACGTAATGCAGCGGGTTTATATGCCAAGATATGTGAATGGATGTCGATACTCCACATCACATTATGTTGCTTGATATATTTTTTTTATTATCTGAAATGAAACTTGTTTTCATTAGATGTTTCACTTTTGAATGACACATCCTTTTTCCATTTTTATGCAGAATCTTGCTCCCAAGGATTTAAGCTTTGTTGGCTATACATACAAGAACTTTGATGCCGTGAAAGGGTTGCGTCATTCACTTGGTACACCCAAAAGCTCATACTATTATTAAATCATTTTCAACCTCATCCCTTGACTTGTGCATCTTTCTAGTTCTAATAATCTGATTTAAGTAAATGACGTACTGGAGAATTATTGTTGATCAGACATTACGAAAACTCTTGACAAATTTCTTTTTTCAACTATGTAGAGATGGCAAGGACTATGTCTCTGGATCGATCACCAGGTGAGTTGTGTTTCATCATTGGGAAATTCCATTCGTCTTTTGTTTGCCTCTTTTCATGTTCAAATGCAAAAGCTTCTTTCACAGATACGGCTTAACGATAATCTCATATATATATATACATATGCGTGTTATATAGTTTACGTAAAGAGAGAAAACTGATATAATCAAAAACTATGTGCAGCTGAGGTGATGCCTGTGGAGCGGATAAGCGGGGAAGCAGCAGAGCCTCAGATGGTAACAATGGATGATCCAATGATAATTTGATAACCAAAACTAGTAATGAAGCAAAAGAAGACTAACAATGGTTGGTTAGCCTTCCTGATGGTTCTGTGTATTAGAAGAAGTGAAAGAAAAGAGGGAAAGAGAGATTTAGAGGATTATTGAGTAAGTCTTTATGTGTTATGTAAAAGCTGCCCAGGTTGGCTGATAGTAATGTTGCCTTCTCTAGTGGCAGTTTTATTAGCAACATTTTTAACTCTCTTTACCTTTCTATGTGTGTATCAGAAACTCAAAAAACTTTTATTTCTATAAATTTGAAGACCCACCATGGAGTGAGGACTTTTAGAGTGTATATTCCAGTTTTGTTGCAATTCAGATTTCTAACCAATCTTGGATGTATAAGCTTGACGTGGTATTTCATGTTCTGCTGTTAGTATCCAATTATCCATCATTAGAGCCAAATAGTCATTAACAAAGACGTGTTCACAAACAGGTTACATATTCGTTTTATGGTTTAACTAAAACTAATCAAATGCAAGCTAATCATCCTCAAAACTGTCTATCACAACACTAATCACCCAAGTCAAAACGATATCCAAAAGGAAACTTTATTGATGGCAAATCCAAAGTCTGAAAAAGAAACTTCAAATCCTGTGTTGGAGAAAGAGAAACAACAAAGGTTTGCAAAGTCACATATATTTTAAATTTATTCAGGAGATAACTACCAAACACGAAAGAGTTGAGACTTTTAGTTTGAAGAGAGCTGAGCAACGAGGTGTGCGAGATTGTCTTCCTTTTTAATACTCTCCACCCAATTAGCATTAATATGAACCTTTTCAATGCTCTGCTTCAAGGTTCTTGCCATTGAAGGCTTTGATCTCGTTACAAAATACTCCTGCACTTCTTTCGCCTTCTCAAACGACGCAAACTGAGACAATGAACGTAAGAGAAATCAGCCATCCAGAAGAAAGATCAACAGCTGTTCATGGACAAATGAAGAGTTAAAAAAAAGGGAACTAACCGGAGATACAACTGCACTTATGAAGCGTGTAAGGAGAAATCCAGAACCCCATGTCTTCTCAATGAACTCCCACTTCTCCTGTAGCCATTTCCAGGCTACTTCACGTCCTTCCCAACTCACACCGGAAAGTCCATAAACTGCATCTTGATTCCTGACCTGGAGAAACAAGAAACCCCGTTTTAACATCAAATAGTTCAAGCATAATGATAAGAACATCATAATCTATAGAAATACCTCATCAGACAACACAAAGTTAAGAACATCTTGAACTATACTGGGATCTGGGCAACATGCTAAAGAACCTGCAAAACCACAAAGGAAAACGTTAATATAACAATTGTCTATTAGATTATTCTTTGGAGATATCTGAGTTACCTAAGATTCGTGTTTTCTCCTGGCTCAGGTCTGTTTCCCTATACACCTTCAGCAGAGACTCATAACCAGATTTGTCCGACTTGCTGGCTCTCTGCATTACAGCAACATAAGCGGCCTGCAAAACAATACAAAGATTTAGATTATAAGATCACCATTTCCACATTTGGAAGCGTAATTGGGTTATGTAATAAGAAACAAACCCTTCTAAGGTCAGGAGGCAGAAGCGACGTGTTCCTATCAGCTAAGAATGCATCAAATCTTCGAATTGCTTCCTTTAGCGTCTCATCATGTCCAAACACAGCAAGTGCAGTTAAGACTTCCCCTCTCAGCATAGCATCTAGATGGCTCTCCCCTTGTTTTGGGTCCCAACCAAGTTTCCTGTAAGCACAATAAACAATGTAGCAACATTAGTTCCTCTTTTCATTGTTAAATATAATCCTTTGCTGTTGTTAAAGTCTAAATTATGTAGACGTGTAGAAAAACTTACCCAGCAGCAAGCTGGAAAACGCCGATGAAAAATTGTTTAATCCCAGACATCAGTTCTAAATTCACATCTGCTGCAATCTTCACAACTTTGTAGCTTATCTGTATGGAGGAAGAGTAAGAGCCAGAGGCAAAAGTATAACTATGAACCACGAAAAATTAAAGACAGAAAAGATCCTTACAACAATGAGGTTTGACAGAACGGTATAGTCAAGTTCGTTCTTGTAAGCACTAATTAGAGTGAGCAAAGAGGCCAGAGACTGCTTACAAGCCATAGAAAGTGCAAAAGCATCATCCAAAATACCTGTTAAAGAAAAAAAAGGATGTTTCATCTCCAAAGAAACACCATTACGTCAACAAGAAAATAAAAACTCTGCAAGGTAAATTACCATATCTATCAATAGCGGTCAAGCTTTGGCTCTCTGTTGCTTTTCTGAGTCCAGCTGCGAGGCTGTAGTCATATTTCACTCTATAGAACCCAGCCTGATCGACATTAATTTTTATCCAAGAGCAACCATCACCAACGGAACAGCCCAATAACTCCTTTATATCATATGCTCCAGATTTGGATTCCAACAAGAAGTTTTTGCGCACGTCATATGAACCACAGCACAAGGTTACTGGCACAATCCATTGTCCTTCCCCAGGAGAACCGCTTGACAAGAAACGAGACTGTAATATTAAAAATGAATTTAGTTAGTTCCTAAGTGGCAGTTAAAAGGGGTATAAGTAGGACATCCAGCAAGGAAAATAAGATTATGAACCTGCTCAAGTTCCAATTTTCCATCTTTTATTTTGGCTGAGACAACAGGATATCCTTTTTGCTTTGTCCAAGAACTCATAAGCTTGTTCACAGGTTCTCCTGAACCCTCTTCCAAAGCGCTCCATAAGTCTTCTGTCTTCGCGTTTGAGTAAGCATGCTTTTTAATGTATGCAGCAAGCGACTTCTGCTTACCAAAGCCATAGATATATAAGGTAAGACGTTTTGGGCACATTAGGGAAATTGAAAATAGAAGCCACCATATTTGCAACGCATAATATAAGAAAATAAAAGAAAATTAGCTCGAGTATAACCTGGAAAACTTCAGCACCAAGATAGCTTTGTAGCATGCGGATGACAGATGCACCCTTCCTGTAGCTTATTGCATCAAATATTTCATCAATTTCAGAAGCATGATTAACCTCCACCTGAGGAAAGTTCAGATTTATGGTAAATAGGTAATAATAGGTTATCTCAGAGATTGATATTGAGTATAAAGAAACAAGGCACTAAGCTTTCAAGATACATATATTATCTCAGAATAAGTGTCACACTTAATAACATAGATACTTATTTTGGTTACCTCTATTGGGTGAGACTCCTCAAGCCCATCTAGCCTTAGACCCTCAGTAGATTCATCTAAAAACTGGGTCCAGATTTTCCATTCAGGGAACAAACTATCAGTAGCCAAGTAGCTGACCTGAAATAGATAAAGAGTCGCAATAAATTCACAACAAAACTCAATTATAATAGTTAATACAAAGACCTAGAGTTGCCTATGTACCCAAGTAGCAAAACCCTCGTTCAGCCATAGATGAGTCCACCACTCCATAGTGACGAGATTGCCAAACCACTGGTGGGCCAGTTCATGGGCAACTACAGTCGCAACCTAGCAGCAGAAATAAAGTGCTTTAGATAATTCCCAAGAAAACCTCTTCTAGAGAATCAAAGGACATGTTTAAAGTACCCTCTGTTTGTTAGAAGCTGCTGAATGTTGCTCATCATAGAGAAGAGCTGTTTCACGGTATGTAACTAAACCATAATTCTCCATAGCTCCAGCAGCAAAATCCGGTATCGCAATCATATCGATTTTGGGAAGGGGATATGGCACAGCAAAGTACCTATAAGAATGATTGGAGTTATTTTGCAACGAATATGATTATATGCATGTTTCAAAAATGGATGAAGGACCTACTCTTTGAACAGATCCAAAGTCTTTGCACCAACATGTAATGCAAATTTGCCTTGGTCGGCTTTGCCCACTTGACAGTATACTCTGACTTTGATCCCTGAGTAAAAGATGACACTTAATTTAGAGGTTTGACTAGAGATGATATAATAGTGAATAAAAATGATTTTACCATCAGATGTGTGATCTTCCACGTAGTCAAACAAACCAACCACAATCGCCACCAAGTATGTAGACATAATCGGTGACTCTTGATAAGAGACAATCTTCAGATTCCCATTAACTTTCTCTTCCACAACAGGCATGTTGGAGAGAGCCACTAAATCAGAAGGCACCTCTAGTGTAATCTTGAAGGTTGCCTGTTGCAAAAAGTGTCAATATGGATTAGATAAAGACAAAAGAATAACAATAAGCCACTTTGATATTAAAGAGAAAGAAAAGATAAAAAAAAAAAAAACCTTGCAAGCAGGTTCATCCCAGCAAGGGAAGCATCTCCTAGCATCAGCTGGTTCAAACTGGGTAACGGCCATATTCTTCTTCTCACCATTATGTTCATAAGTACTGCACACACACCATGAGAAAACAAGATACTTTGAAGACTAAACCCTTACGATCTATGTGAATTTCTAACTTACATAAACACAAAAAAAAACTTCACCTTTTGTAGAATCCTTTCATCTTGTCATTGAGAATTCCATTGAAAGCCAATTGTAAAACTCCCACTCCATGGGGAAGAATCTCAGCAAACTCAAGCACCAGAATCTCATCCTCTTCAAAGAGTGAAACTTTAGGAGCTGCAAGCGCCTGCTTAAAAAAAAAAGTAATCTCTTTTATAAAACGAAACATAAGAAGCAACAAGATAAACTCATCACAATCCCAATATCATCTCCTACTTCAGATCATAACCATTCAATCCAAACCCTAGAAGACGGACAGTTAAAACCAAACCATCAAGACCGTAACTCTTAATCACATTGTCGGAATACGAATCACATCGTTATTACAACAACAAAAGTAAGCAAAAAGAGAGAATGGTCGGAGCGTTCAAAGTACCTGAGAGGACGTATTCGGAGTGAAGGAAACGGAAGCATCGTTGACGGAGAGATCAGCTGCGTTGAGAACGATGTAACGAGTATCGGCGACAACATCTAGATCGATGGCAACAGTTCCGGTGAAAGTACATGCGACGAGATCAGGATTGAGACGGAGATCGTATCGCTTGGGGACGGCGAACTTAGGAAGACGAGGTTGACCTTTGAACTGATCCATCTTCTTGCGCAAATGTTTTTTTTTGATTCTCTATCGAAGGTTTGTAACCTTAAATAAATAAAAAAATTGCAGTGAAGGAGAAGAAAGTGTTTTATGTTACGCCACGCGAGATGATGATGACCACTACACGTGATTCCCTTTTTGTACTTAACTTACAAGTTAAAAAGCCCACGATATACGCTATTGGGCTTAGAAAACCGGGTTTAACCGGTTTTTATGCCTAGGTTTTTTTTTCTCTAGCGAAAACGACGTCGGGTTAGAGTTTCCTACACCACACTCCTCGGAAACTTCCGTCGTCGTCGTGGGGTCGTCGTGTGTGATTGATTTGATTTACGGGTTTCATCGAGAGAAGTGCGTACTTACTGCTCGTGGATGGAATCTGAGGTTTACGGGTTTAGCGAATTAAGAGATATAATTTTCAGACATCTTTTTTTGGTTCCGGTCTGAATCAAACTGTGTCTTCCTGTCCTGATCTGATTCAAAAGGGTAAAGTTCAAATTTTTATAAGATGTTTCTGCTTCTGCGTCATTGAAATTCTTCAGCTTGAAGATTTGTATCTCTGTTTGATTTCTGTTTGTTTGATCTTTGGCAATTCACAAGGCATCTTTACATTATTTGACAGGACAAAGTTGAAGACTTTCTCTTGTTTGGTCTCTTATAAATCATCATCGTTGCAACTATAGGCGGAGTGATTCTGAAGATGGGCTTGTTGAAGAAAAAGGATTCAACTTCTGCTCCCTCCTCTACTTCACCCTGTGCTGATTTGAGAAACGCTTACCACAATTGCTTCAACAAGTGAGTTTCCTTTCTCATTTTGAGAGAGATTAGCTCTAGTGTTCAAAAGTTTAGTAGCTACGGTGAACCAAATAGAGTTTCTGAGGGATATCTCGTCTTTTGATCTTTTTAGAATGTGGACCGTTGATTCTTGTCTTTATATGAAATCATTAAGTTACATCCTTTATCTTTGATTTTGCAGATGGTACTCGGAGAAGTTCGTGAAAGGGCAATGTGATAAAGAAGAGTGTGTTGCTGAGTGGAATAAGTACAGACACTGTCTCTCGGTAACTCACCCTCTACTTCTCTGTTTTGTCTGATCATCCTATATACCGTTCCTGAAGCTTCTCATTCTGAGTTTTGTTTGTTTCGGTTTTCATGTATTCAAACAGGAGAATTTAGATGGTAAACTTCTCACACGCATGTTGGAGGTTGATGGTGAGCTGAATCCAACAAAGCAAACTGATTCAAAAGAATCCAGTCGATGATACTTGACAGCCTTAATGTTTCTCCACAACATTGTATCTTTGAAACAGATACTATTGAGAAACCTTTTTTAATAGGAAAGCATACTTAGGAAGCCAATCAAAGTAGAAGCAGAATGTTGTATTCTTTATTCGGCACATGCCATTCAAAACTGATTAGTAAGAGAAGAAAGATATATAATCATTTCTTCTTGAACAGGAAGTGTGTAACCATCCACTCTTCTCCATTGCTGTATCCAAAAGGCTCAGCAACCGCAATGAAGAAGGTTCTCCAGTAAACCATCCACTTCACTGCCTCCTCTTTCCCATAAGTCACTTCCATTATCTCCTTTATTGCAACTATCTCCTTGTCCATTCTCTTCCGCCACTCTTCACTGCAAAGTTGTATCATAAAGTAACAAGCATCAGAGCATAATTACAATCTTCTGATTGTGTTATTATCACAACAACTTTTGAGAGTTTTTTACCTGGTCTTTGCATAATGCTTCCCATTTAGGAGCCAATGATCCACAACCTTAACATCTTCCTGAACATATGAATGAGTAGTATACGTTTAGATTTGATGATAACAAAGTGAGACTATGCAATGTATATTACTTGGAAGTAGAGGAGAAGATTCGCTGATGGCACTGTTCCTCCACTGAAGAAGTGTCTTGTGATCCAGTCATCGTCATTCACATCCTATAGTGAATCAACAGTCACAAAGATAACATTATTTTCAAGAAAAAAATGGTTAAATAATTGAAGAATCAATCAATTTATTACATTAGATTAATACCTCAAAGTGGTAAGCAAATGTCTTATGGCAGAAATGGTGAACAAACAGAAGACCATCTTCCTTCATCCACTTTCCAATTTTCTTCAGAAGCTCTCCATAGTTTTTCATATGCTATAATAACAATCCACTTAGATAAACTGTAACATAATAGTAAAGTTGATTTTCAAAAAAGATCCTAACCTCAAACATTTCGATGGAGAATACTCGGTCATATGTCCCTTCATGCTCAAACGTGCTAATATCCCCAACAATTATTTCAATATTTTGAATCCCACGTTTCCTTCAAAACACATGACAAGTTAAGGAACCATGCATGAATAGAGTCTAGCTTAAACTAATAGAGCTATTATTAAAATGAGGAAACTGATTAAGTACCAGCATTGCTCATCGATGAATGCTTTTTGTGTTTTTGAGTTACATAAACCAGTGATCTTGCATTTGCTGTACTTGCGGGCAATGTACAAGGACAAAGATCCCCAGCCATATCCAACATCAAGAACACTTTGTCCATCTTCAACTTTAGCTCTTTGGCAATATAGAGCCAACATTGCTTCCTCTGCACCTTCTAAGCTACTTGAATCGTTTGAGAAATAACAAGAGCTGTACTTTCATGTTTCTTCCAAGAACAAGTTCTAAGAAAGCTGTTGGTAATTCTTCCAGAAAGACTAAGAGATACAAAACTGAATAACATATAAGATATTTTTTACTTCAATGATAAGAGTTGTTACAAGACTTGAGAGAAATGAACTCAGGAGTCTCTCTCCTCACCATACAACTCTGATCATAATACTTTTTTAACTTCTCTAGCCATCCTTAAATACTACTACTGGCCATCCTAAATCACACTCACCATGTGATAGGCTACAAGCCATACTAAAAGATTAAGAAAAATATCTTACTAGCTACAAGAGTCTCTCCTCTCTGCTTCTGTTGGAGCATTTGACCGAAGAACACCCACATGATGAAACACAGAAGCGGTTTGCAACTATGCACTGACACCTTACTGTCTTGCAGGCAGCTAGACCTCTTACTGCAAATGCAAGATGGTGTGGCAGATGATTTGCTAGCAAGCTTCTGTCTTAAACCTTTAATCTCTCTCTGTCAATGCATATTTCATTTCATCAAAAACTTGAGTCCACTAAAACAGAATCTAAACCACTAAAAACACAGACCTGCAAGGCTCTTTTCTGCTTTTCTAGTTCAACCTTTTCCTCATAACTTAAAGAAGATATATATTATTGTTGAAGTTTATATGCATACTATCTTTAGGAAACACATGAAAAGTAGTACTAAAACGAGCACACTACCTCTTTTTCTTTAAGTCTCTTGTTCAGTTCCTTTAGCTCATCTAAGTCCATCTTTTCTCGAGACTCGGCAGTCGTGAGATGAATGAAGGCCTTTTCTTCAACTTCAGCTTCTTCATCAGTCGTGAGATCAATGAAGCACTTTTCTTGAACTTCAGTTTCATCATCAGTGAGATTAATGATCTCCACTGGTTTGTTTTGACAGTTATCTTCTTGCTCATTCTCTGTCTTCTTAGGAGAAACATCCAAAGAAGAAGTGTTATTTTCTCTGAGCTCTGAAGGTGACGAGGAGGAAACATCATCTGGTTGAGAAGTAGATGGGATTTGAAGCTCAGAGATAGCTTCAGAGACATCCTCATTTTTCTGAAGCTCATGGATAGCTTCAAAAACATCATCATTGTTCTGAAGTTCAGTGATAGCTTCAGAGACATCCTCATTTTTCTGAAGCTCATGGATAACTTCAAAAACATCATCATTGTACTGAAGCTCAGTGATAGCATCAGAGACATCCTCATCATACACAGGCTTGTCATAGACCGGTTTCCTCTGCTCTGAAGGTGATGAGGTGGAGGCAAAAAGAGCATCGAACCTAGCTGCTTGAGCAGTCCATGGGATCTTAAGCTCAGAAAAATCTTGGAACACATCCTCCTTATCATACACAGGCTTGTCAGAGACCGGCAAAGACTCCGGTTTTGATGGTGTGAGCTCCTTGAACATAGCATCATAGTCAAAAGACGGTGCAGGCGGCTTATGCTTCTGTACAACTGCTTTGTTCTTAATATTCCGAGCGCAATTTGCATACCTCAGCGTGTTCAGTGTCTCTTCAACATCTGTAATTGCTGGACTTACACAAGCTGCATCACACATTAAGCATTAGAATAAATGCTTGAAAAAGAAAATGATCGTTAAGAAAAACATTAATAGATGTGAAAAACCATACCAATCATCAGGGTTTTGCTATTGCCTCCAAGAGAATCCTAAGTTGTAAAATTGAGGTAAAAACATAAGTGAAAACCATACCAACCATCATTTCATTTAGGACATAATAGTACCTGAAGCAAGCGAGTTAACTTGCTAACACGGTAAGGAACGTGACATCCTTTCTTTCTCTTTCTCTCATCTCCTAGTACATTGATCACATTCCCCAGCGCTAAAAGACTACTGTTGATGTGGCGGCCTTCTTTTAACCGCATCCCATCAGCTCCTGTTCTGTTGGCACGCTCTGACCCTGCTAAGTCAACTAGACGAAGCTTTGCACACAATGTTTCTTCAGCTGTTGTGATTTGCAGAGATATTGTGAAGATAGCATGTGAACGGCTAATACACAAACAATGCAGAAGGCATTACTATATTAAGATATTGTGTAAAAATGGAAAGAGATTCAGTTAAAGTTATAATAGATTTTACCTTGATTGTATATTCATGTTTGTGCTACCAGTAGCACGAGTGAAAGAGCCTCGTGCTAGATACGAGCTCATCTCCTCTTTAGTCTTCACTTCTACCTCAGTAACGCCTTGCAAAGTTACCTCTCCACTAGCAGTTTCTCTGATTATAATTGGAGTTCTTGACGGGTTTGAGGCAAGCAAATCGTAAATCTCTTCATTATAAATCTGCATTACATAAGAGTAATTAACATGTATCTCTCTCATATAAACAGACTATATAGATGCTATTCTAACCTCAAGAAAAGATACTCGTATCTGAGATTTGACTAACTCCACTCTAGTAAATACATCTTCCATCACTTTTGGTATAATGCCACCATTTGTTCCACAGTTAGTGCCCATGGTGTATGTTTTACCTGAAGCAGTCTTTAAACAAACGCAAAAACAATGAGTTTGATCCAAGAAGATCATCAAACAAGGAGTCTCAAGTCAAACCTGGCCGTAAGCAAGGATTGTTGCATTGTAACCTTTGAAGAGATCTTCCACAAGAGGAGCAACACATAGGTGGTAGATCTCTGAAGAAGGTAAGCCAGCTTTTCCAAATACAAAATCATACATAAAAGTGTGAGATCCTATGTGAACCTGTTCAAACACACAAAAAATGAGTTCCTTCTAGTAACTACAGTCATCAGAAGAACACTTGAAAAATTTGTGCTTTGTAATGAATAAATCATACCTGTGGCTCATCAGGTGTGACGGTGATGCAATCGGTGCATCCCTCCGAGGTAGTCAAGGGCCGTATGTTGACGGCAACTCTAACGGGTTCTGTGTTCTTCATAAAGAAACCTCCTTTGCTAAAGAAGTGAAAGTAGAAAGGTAAGAAACAATCTCGAGAACCCTAAGATTATGTTCCATCAGCAGAGAGAGAGAGAGAGATTTGACTCACATAGAGCTCAGGAGACTCACAGGGACGAGCAATGGAGATGGAGACGTCAACAGGGCACCGAGCGATCGAGATGAGGAGCGTCTACTGAGTGTAAAACAGTGTGAGAGAGAGATGCTAAGGAGTGAAAGAAGAAAGGATGAAGAAGAAGATGTTTCAAATTTAGTTTAAGAAAAAAGATGTTTCAAATTCCTTCTATTTTTCCCTCTCTTACAAACTTCCTTTTTTATTCTTTTTTATTTATTGTACATCTCACCATCACTGAACTCTTGTCCGAGAAGCAGATATAATCGCTCGTGTTGTCTGAAACGACTCACACGTGTGTAACATTGGGTCATGATTTTGTTCGTGGACATGCTAATGGTACGGCTATAAGGCCCATTATTTTCGACTTTCAGCTTTTACACAGAGCAAGAAGCATGAAAATTTCATGAATTTAGATTCCTTAATTTTAATCATATGATAATTTACTTCGAAAATACAGAATACATAATATATTTGAACTTTTTTTTTTAAAAAGAATTACATGGAACCAATATATAGGAATTTCTAATTTTTACATCCTAAGAAACAATATTTTTTCTCTTTAATAAACCAATCAATTGCGTCTATATACAACTTTGCATCATATATCATATACTGTTTGAATTAATCATATATGTATTCTTCAGATACTACTACATTCGTTTTAATTTAGTTGTCATTGTAGAGTAAAATTTTTGGTTTCAAAATAATTATCGTTTTATAATTTCAACGTAAAATTTATTAATTTTATATATTATTTTATTTTTTATTGGTTGAAATGTGGTTAAATGTATAATTAATAATGTTTTTATTTTGAAAATATGCAAAATTAAATATTTTCTTAATCTATGTGCATAAACATGAAACAACAAATAAAATGAAATTGAAGGATTATAAAATAAAACGAAATTAGCAACAGTAAACGCAAATTTAAAACTAAATCTATCTTTGTTCATAATTTCTTTAGATCGCTTGTCCTGGTTATGAATAACATGAAGGCCTAACTCAGGTCTTAAACTTTCCAGTTTGTTTAACTCTGACGCAGCTTTACATGTGTTGTGATGAAGATTATCATCACTCGTTGTCCGAGTCAAAATAATAGGCAGAAACAGCAAGAAAGACTAGAGAAGCAGAAAACAAAACAAAAAAGAATAAATGATTAATTGATTTGCCAAGTGATAATAAACAACAATGCAGTCTACGTCCGAATACAGAATATGGGCTTCTCATTGCTGCTCCTGCAGGGCATAAACTTACTCCACGTTTAACTTCTCGGATGTCAATGATTAAGCAAAAAAAATAGAAGAGGAGCTGCAGTAGAAGAGCTGTGTATTCTTTCAAAGAGATGCTCAAGGAAGGGCCAGCTTGTTGAGTCTGAAAGGCAATTCTAGCACCAGGGTGATGAAGAAGAAACTTACAAGACTTTTCGAAAGATTTAGCTCGAGGACTATAGATCAAGCAATCCAGCTATGGCTAAGTAAGACCACATCATCTTTCTTTGCTTCTTCAGTCTATTTGTCATCATGCACATAAACCACTTGTTTACTCTCTCTTTTCCTTGTCACCTGTGGAACCAGAAAGAATAATCTGTTTAGACATTGGAACCAAGGAATACCAAAAAGAAAAAGTATTTGGATACAAAGTCATACCAACTTGTTAGGGAAACTTTGTGCATTAGTAAACTTTGAAGGTGCAGAATGATGAGACTTCTTTTGTAGAATCTCAGTGAGCCGCCGCTCGTTCTTCTCTTGCCTTAGTAGATATCTCAAGGAAACTGATTCTTGTTCAAGCTTTGACACTGTGATCTCCAGTACTGCTAAGCTGTCCAAAAGCTCTTGTGCCTACAAATTTTACATACTTTTGTAAGGAGATAGTTAAAAGCTAAATAGTTACAAAAGAAAGTATAACGTTGGAGAAAGTATAATTGACCTTATCAGGAAGTTGACAAGGTGATTCCATGAAGGGGGAACTAGAGTGCTCAATTGCACTTGTTAGAGCTAACCGTAAGTTGATCTCTTCTTGTAGCTGCTGCTGCAGCTTCTTAATCTGTATCATCCCCAAACACACAATCTAGAACATCAAGACAATTAAGGATGAAGACAAAAGTATAGATTCTTGTAGCTATGTCAATGAGAAGAGTTGTAAAATGTGATAAACAGATGGTAAAGAACACAATCACTAGGACAAGGACCAGGACAAGTAAATGAATATGATGATAGTGATAGACAAGATGAGTGATGGGGGATCTGACAAACTTACATCTTGTTCAAGCTCACATTTGTACCACACTCTGCTTTTTCCTTCAAATCTACCACTACTTTGATCAAGAACCTTGCTTTCATTCTGCAAAAAAAAAAAAAACACACACCCAAAATCAAAAACTGATTAAACCATTTGGTGTGAGACTAAACACTCAAAAACCCTAGATTTACTGCATACCCCACATACAAACAAATAAATGAAATAGAGAGAAAGAGAGGTACATTGACATCTAGATCAGGAAAATAAAGAGAGCCATCTCCAGAGGAGTAAGATCTTCTTGAGAAAGTACCAGTCTTTTTCAAATACCTCCGGATCGAGCTTCCCCTGTCACATCAGCAAAAACCGAGTCAGAGTCAAACATAGCCTAGTGAAAGAAGAGGAAGAAGGAGATGTAAAGTACCAGTTGATGGGAATACGGAAAGTGGCATTAGCGGAGCTACGATCGATGCTGGGAGAAGAAGAAGAAGAGGATGAAGCTAACGTCTGATCTTCACGGAGGGCTTCAGATTTGAGACAAAGCATCTTTGGTCGTCGTCACACAGGAGCGGAGATGAAGAAGAAAGTTTCCAGCTTTGAGGTGGTTGGTTCGCCTCACACTTCACTTCACACACTCTACACTTACTTTGGCCTACCTGTCGCTTTAAATGATTTTTGTGAAAGAACAAAAAAAAAAAAAAAGCTGAAAAAGGGAAAAAGAAGAGAATTTATTCGCGTCTCAGACAACACTTTGACTCGGTGCTCATTTTCATTTCACACTTGTGTCTCTCTCTCTCTCTCTCTCTCTTAAAATCACTTTCGGTTTTATGATGATGATGATTACGAATATACATACATTACATTCACAACAAAAGTGAACATATCAAAAAACTTTTTGAATCGGTATCGGATTCAAAAAGACATGAGGACTGCAAACAACTATGAGATGATGTAACATGATTCAATTTGATAAATACCAATCAGTGAGAACCATATACATAAGTCAATTTGATAAAACCGGTTCAACCAATTGAACCGGACTCAAATCACTTGTTACCAGACTGTTAATTTTAAAAATGTTTAATTAAAAACATTTAAGACATATCCAAAAACAAAAAACAGAATAATACATAGGATTCAGACCGACCTATTAAGATGTGTGTCTTTGTTTCCGCCGTTCAATTGGTAGAGGCCACGGCGTAATTGCAGGGGAACGAACATACTATTCTATTAGTATTATTTAGGGGCTTAACTCTGATTTTATTTTATTTTTAATTAAAAAATGACTACTAATGGTGGGTTTTAAGTCCCCAGCAAAGTGGTTCAATGCATGATTATTACGTTGGAGCCTCTCTTATAGATTTTGCTTTTTCTGAAAATTGTCTTAAAAACTTTTATTGTTTTGTTCCTTGATTGGGGATTGGGAGATTCTTAGGGTTTCTTGTTCGATTTGATGATTGTAATGTGAGAGGTTTTTCGTTATGTTAGAGAAGCAATCCATCGCCATTCTCTCCAGAATCTCACGATTCGATTCACCAACCCTAACAATGTCTGTTTCTACCGATTCGTTTCTTCTCAGATCGCTCCACACTCATCGATCCATCAATGGTGATTTCGTTCACAAGCTCAATCCCATTGAGTTTTACAACAGCAATAACACTCGCTCTAATGGAGGAGGGAAGGCGAATAGATTAACCTTGAGAAGCTGTTTTGATGCTTCTCATAAGAAGGCTGATCAAAAGGCTCGAGCTTTAGCTCAGCATCGGCGGCTTCTCCATGGCCTTGGATCTGAAGAACAACGCCGCGGCGGCGGAGCCACGGACATAGCGGATGGCCGTGGAGTTGGTAACATGAAGAGGTTCCAAGGGAATGATAAGATCGTTGTGGCTGTTGACATTGATGAGGGTATGTAATGTTCCCTTCTTCTTCTTCGTTGATGAGATATCGTTTTAAAATGTTATGAGTTATTGATTTGTTAAATGGGTTCTATAAAAAGTTTTAGACTTTACAATCAATCTGGATGGTGTGTAGTAGAATCTGGAAGTACGTTACTGATTCGAATCTGACTAACCATACTAATGGATCATACCAGGAACTTCTTTGAACTGTGTCTTAAAACTGAATCTTCCCATGTAATATGTGTTGAACAGTGGCGATTCTATTTCCAACTCAAGATTAAGTATTATCTTGGTTTCAATGATGATGCCTGTTGAGATTATTTTCTTTGCTGATATCTCTTAACTCTTGCTTTTGAACACGGACATCACATTTTGTCTCTCTATCTCTATTCAACCATTGTATTAAGCTATTCTTCATCTTACCTTTTTTCTTTATGTAAGCAGTTCTTGGAAACTTTGTCTCGGCCCTTAACAAGTTCATTGCCGACCGCTATTTGTCAAACCATTCAGTCTCGGAATACCATGTCTACGAGTTCTTCAGGGTATGAAACGAAAACTTCCTTTTGAGCTTTCCGTAAGTTAACTCGGAATAAACCCTTTAAGGAGTAGTTCATGTATGAGGTGGATTGCTATCTTTGGCTTTCTCTGCTTCTCTTAAAGCACAGTACACCCTGCATGCACTTGATTACTCTGTAGTTTGTATAATACCGCACTTTGAAAGATGAAATTTGAATGGGTGGAGAGGTTTTTATAGAAGTCTGCTCCATCTTTTCTGTTTTCAAGTTTATCATATAAAAGCACAGGAACCCTTCTTGCGTTGCCTTTTACTATATAGTTAAAACGTTGCTGGCGTCCCTTAAACTTGTGTCTTATCTTTTGTTCTTGCAGATATGGAATTGCTCTCGGAATGAAGGTATTCTTTTTAGCCTTCTTGCAGCTATATACATTAATCAAGGGCTTGCCTGATGAGTAGCTCTCAGTACTTTTTTTGTGATTCAGCAATTTTGGTGCGACACCTAATCATGTTGTTATGTTTAAATTGTTCTTGTACTGCAGCTGACGTACGTGTTCATGAATTCTTTAAGACATCATATTTCAAGAAAGGGATCCATCCTCTTCCAGGTGCTCATAAGACTCTTCACAAGCTATCAAGATATTGCGAGCTCTCAGTTGTGACGTAAGTGTCATGCTCTGTGATCTTTTCTCGTGATTAGATCATTCTAAAAACTGGTATTGTGTTTTTTTATATCGTTGGATAGGTCCCGGCAGAATGCGATAAAGGATCACACACTTGGGTGGCTCGACATGCATTTCCCTGGACTGTTTAAACAGATTCACTTCGGGAACCATTTTGCTCTTCATGGAGAGTCTAAACCCAAGTCTGAAATCTGCAGGTGCATAGAATAATCATCTCATTAACATTTGCAGACTAAAAACTTAAACACTATCTTTCATGTGATTTGATGGGCAGATCATTTGGAGCAGAGATATTGATTGACGATAACCCGAGATATGCAGAGGAATGTGCTAACATTGGGATGAAGGTTCTCCTCTTTGACTATGAAAACTCATACCCTTGGTCTAAAACTGAGTCTGTGGATAGACATCCTTTGGTGACAAGAGTTCATAACTGGGAAGAGGTGGAGCAGCAGATTCTCTCATGGGTAGTAACAAAGTGAAACATTCTTAGTATTGTTGTTTCAAAGTGACATTGTATTGTATAAACATGAAAGAACCAAGAAAAGCTTGATGGGATGAATAAGTAGCAAGCAACCCGAGATGGAATTAGCTTAAAACTGTCACCTTTTAGCATTAAATTATTAGTTTTTGCTAACCATAGTTTGGTATCAAATAATTTAACTGAACTTTTCATTTAATGTATTTGTATAAAATAGTTTGTAGATACATTTCAATGATATAGCTAGATGTGTTTGGTATTAGATCATATGAAGTTTCTTTATAAATACAAGAGGATGGATCACATGAACCGATGTCAATCTGTAAACTTTGTTGAAGAGTAATAAAGCCATTGTTAAAACGTTAGATAATGCAATTGGCGCACAAAATGATAACGCGAACTTTCAACCAATATGTAAATGCTAATCTAAATTTTTGTAAAGACTTATTTATAAAGCCATCTTTGACTAATACTATTGTAAAATTAATTTAGACTTTGTTTGAAGACTAAGAAAAATGCTTGTTAAAAGTTACTGTGAAGGATTAATGGTAGCTTAATAAATACTGTAGTACCCGATAAATTATAAAGAACAGGAGAAGAAAGAAAGAGAAATAATTACTCGTTTTATTTAAATAGTGATGATCATGGAAGAATCACATCATTGTAGCATAAACAACAAAGGTGATGATCATTATTATTTAAATCACTAAACACTTCTCACTTAGTAGCCTTGTCCTTGGCATGAAGGTTATCAAAATAAGCCTTAGAGTTTGCTTCAAAAGCATCACGAGGTATCTGAACTGCACCTCCAGTCCCCGGCGCCACCATATTACCCGAACTAGACCCAGTGCCACCGGTTTGTGCTACACTGCCAGATTTAGCACCGACATCCTTCTTGTCCATTTTCTTGAAATCTCGAAGATATGAGCTTAGTTTCAGTATGAGGAGTGAATGAAGTTTTGTTTTTGATTGTGATTCAGAATGTTGAAGAAGTGGGTGAATTTATAGATGGGATCTGATCAAGTTAGTCAAAACCAACACTTCCCAAGATTATATCAACAAAACCATTGGCTTTTTTTGAGTCAATACGAAGGGATAGTGAATTGGTAAAGAGCAAGAGTCTTTGTCTTGGAAAGCTACTTGGAGGTGTTTAATGACACTTGGAAATAACAATCATATTAGGCTTAACAATTACTTATAATTTTGGATACACATATAATATGTTCACTTATACTATACGTCCACTGATATTTGTGGACACAAGTTCTTTTGTACACATTCATATAGACATATTAGTATACATAGTCTAAGATTTCTTCTCTCAATCTTCTTCAGCTTAGTCTTCAAGCTATAGAGGAACAGTATAAAGAGTTCTTCAAAAGAAGAAAATCATTCTGTCTTCTCTATCAGCTTTATACCATATGCTTGCAATATATCCAAAGCTGTACATACCACCACAAAATCACTAGTTCAACATCATTGTGTTCATCTGCAAACACATCACTAGTTTTGAAGTCAAAACCCAAAAGTTACCTGGCAAATAGACTTCTGGTTCGAGAGGCCTTAAGACTCCTCTTGTCTTGATCTTGTCTTCAATTAACAGCTGCCACACACAACATCAGATTGATATGTTTAGTAAGTGTATCTTAAGAGTGATATAAAGACAGTAAAACGTGGTGTTCAGTGTAAGAACCAGAGCTCCAATGGCTGCAGGGATCCCAACGGTCTTGGCCATAGCAGTAGTCATTTGCCCGTTCTTGATCTCCCCAAACTCTAAGAGAGTTGCACTGTGCTTCTCTGTACGTTTGCTTTCAGGGAACTCCACTTCTACTTCGTGGTGCAGAAGCACCATGTCCTGAAAACATAAAGTAATATGTCAGCAAATCAACATCAAGTGCAAGAAAAAAAGCAAAGTTATCAATGAGAGACCTGCTCATTTCCGGAATAGGCTAGTTTCTCTTCCATTAGGTAACAAGTTGCATCAAACACACTTTTACACAATGAAGGAACCTCCCTCTCTTCGTTGTACCCCAAGAATCTAACACACCACAAAAGAATCAGCCTTACGTTATGTTTCAGAGAATATTTGGTATCAACATGGAGACGCAGCTTACACAATTGTTTTGGCAGCTTTGGTTGCATTCTCCTTAGAATGTCCAAGCTTGAAAATTCTCTTGCTGATCTCTTCTTCTCTGGCTAAAGACTCTGCAGATTCATTGACTCCATCCTTGACTAGAAGGTTACTTAGAAGAGCACCAAACGTAATCGTCTTTCCAGTGGAGAGTAGTTGGTTTGCTTCACTGTCAAAGAATCCTAGTTTGGAAAGTGTTGCCATTATCATACTAAACCCTGTAACAAAACAGAAAAAAAAACAAGTGTTAAATAAAGCCTTCAATACATGGAGATATGACTTGTGATTAGGTAGTACATGCCTTCGTATCTGAGGGTTCCACGAAATATCGTTGAAGCTTCACTCTCAATGCCATAATGTTCCCCGTAAACCAAGGAGTTTCGGTTTGGAAGACACTCCAGTGCAAAAGCTGGAAGGTTAGGTACTCTGAATCTTGTGGCTGAATCATACAAATCCTCTCCTGCAGTTTATGTCACTTGGTCAAACATAAAAGATATATGTATTAAAGTTAAACTACTCCAATCTCCTCTGTCTTATCATTACCATCAACATGTACTATGTCGCCGTTGCTTTTGTATTTGGCAGGGTTACGGCCAGCTCTAATGGCTCCAGCAGGATTCCAGCTGAGAATATAGAGATGTAACTGAGTAAGTGAGGTCATGAAGTGATATCTTGCTGAGGAACACAGAGGAGAAGATGTTATTTTAATGGGGTATAAGACAAGATACCTAAATTTATAAGCTAATGGATTGTTTGCTGCAGCAGGAGAGGGAAGTCCACCACAGTAAGAGGTGAAAGACTTCACTTTCCCCTTCCTGATATGAGCCTCGTTGATCATTTTCATTGCCATCATGTGATCTGCAAAGTTTCATTATAGGTATCACCTTCTCATTTATCCAGAAACATTCCATGGCTAAGATGGATTAAAGGTTGTCATACCTATTCCAGGGTCCAGTCCCATTTCGCCAAGAATTGTAATCCCTGCACTCTTAGCCTTCTCATGTAACTTTGACGTTTCATCATCAACATAGCTAGCAGTGATGAGATGCTTCTTCAGCTGAGTGAATCACAAAGAGGAAGCAGATGCAGTTAGAATCAAGAAACAAGAATATTGTTATGCAGAAGTCAAAGTCTAGCGGTTTGAGAGTAGTTTCTTACCTCAATGCATGTCTTTGCTACAACAGCATGACAGCTTGCAGGTAATAAACTCAGAACAACATCAACCTGTAGGAAACGCCGAGAGAGTAAGATTCAAGATATTTGAGAAGTAGAGTTTGAAGTAAGGTTAATTACCTCAGAGACATACTTAAGGAGGCTTTCACTATCTGACACATCTAGCTGAACTGCTTCCACTTCTGAAATACCTTCAACCGTCTGAAACATACTTTACCACTTCAGTAAAAAGATAATGACACTTGAAAAGATTAGTTTAGTAATACCTCTTTGGCATCCTTAAGATAAAGAGATGCAACAATCACATGAACATCTCTTTGTTCTTCAGAGTCTCCTCCTAAATAATTTTTATACCATTGCTGCGACGATATGTTTTTAACCGAAGCTAAGAACTCAGCAGCTGGACGACACACACGTCCAGCGCCAAGAATCAAAACCGCTGATCTCTTAGTCATCTCTTCAGGCTTCTCGTTTTCTTGCTGGACTTTACCAATCTTAAGTGAAATCTTATTTGTTTCTTTACGTGGAGATATATAGTCATCTTCATCTGGATTAGCTAATCGAGTTAATGAATCAATTATTTGATCCAATACTTTCCTATCATCCGCACCAACCTACACAAGACAATGAAGGAATCTTTAGCAAGTGGGAACAGGTTAAAGTGTGGACCATGTTCTGTTTTGGATTGTAGTTTGGTTACGTGTTCTAGAATCTTAGGACACTTATGAAAAGGACATCACACCTAAACCTGAAGTTAGGCTTTCTTGACAGTTGTATGATTGAGTTTTTATTCAGAAGAAAAAACTTACTTCAAGTTCTGAGTATGACTCAGCGTCTGCGCTCTGGCCTAGTTCACATTTAGCCAAATGAAATGAGCCACCAGCTGCTTCGATCATATCGAGAGCTTCGTTTATCAGAAACTTATCAAACAGGTGTCCACTTAGAGATACCTACAAATCATTGTCTCAGTCAAAAATCATTACAAGAAGCTGAGACACATCTCTTAAATGTATCATAAATCTTTGGTCAAGAAAACATTATAGATATGTGATTATCTCAAGATTTGCTCAGGTCATAGGATTTGGATTAGTTATATTTTGCTTTCTTGCTTTAAAACATTGTCCATAAATAAGTTATCTCAAGAGATTGGGTTTGGTTCAGATACTATGACTCATGTTGTATGTTCTCTGGTTAGAAACTTACAACATGAGACCAGTTTCTTCTTCAAAACTCACCAATATGTTGTATGCTTTCTGGTTGGAAGCTCCATTGGAGATGTTATCTTGTGCCTCTCTGCTTTTGAAAGTATACACAACAGTTTAGAGAAGAAGCCTAATAATCACTTCGGATAATGTAATATGAAGTATAGTTGTAGAAGCAGAACATACTCTGGATTTGACTTCCTCATTCGTGGAATATACTCATACAAAGATGTTAACTCTCCTCTGTAGCTTATGCAAGCCCTCTTCAGATGTGCTGGTAGATCAGCAACTTCAGTCATGGAAGCCAAGCTACCTACAAACTCTGAAAGAATATCTCCAAAATGCTGGGATGCCTTTTTCATTCACACAAGAAACTCCAAATCAGTACAAAGTTTTTCAACTGTAGAATCATTCCAAGTACTATGAACTGTAGTCTTCTCACCTCTTTTGCAAATTCTGTTGGTAGAATGTCGACAGCCATGCATAGTACACCATCACCATCCATGTCTTGATAGTATGTATTGTTCTCTGGATTAAACCTGAAGACAGTTATGAACTCAACGAGTTTCAGTTTGTGTAAGTAAAAGTTTGTAAAGAATGCTCTTTCAAGGTTTAGATTACCTAAAGAAAGGGGAGTCTATTAGTGTAGACCGGTTAACAAACTCAATGGAGCCACCTATATCACAAGTTATATCACATATTCCCACTAGTGGGCATCCTTTTGCTGTTAAATCTTGAAGCTGTTTAGTGCTCAGAAGACGTGGAAACCTCTTTTCCCAATACATACAGTTCACTGCACAGATAGTCATAGCTAAATGATATTTTGCTATATGTAAGCTCATGAACTATAAAGCAAAGCAGAGATCAGGATCTAACCAAGAACTGATGTATAAGGGGCGATCTTTTCATGGAAAACTGGATTGTAGTGTTCCGGGTGTACATAGTAGTCAGCCTGAAGATAAAGAATGAAGAGTTACTACTAGTGTCACAAAAAGTGAGCTAAGTTGTTGAGAAAGTGTTACTTTATCAAATGGCTTTGATGGATCTTGGTGTTCAACCATGTCTTGGCTGGTAATGATACAACCATATACATGATGGACTCTCTTTGTTGATTTTCCATTTTGGCTAATTCCTTTGTCCTGTGCATAAATACACATTTCATAAAGTAAACTTCAATGCCCTGAGAATGAATCTAAAGCAAAGTTACACTTACTTTTACAAACAGTTCAGGAAGCTTGCTCGGTTCAACAAAAGTGTGAGGAAGAAGCTTGGAAAATCTCTTGAGCCCCCAGAGAAACTGAAAGATAAGAATATTCAGTGAACTGAATGAAACGTTATCAGACTGAGAAGTGAAGTAGAAAGACCAAAGAAGCTACCGTTTCCTGTCCCGGTGAAGACAAACACAAGAGGGCAGATTCCTAATGGCAGTCCCTGGCTTGCAATCTCTTCACCAACAGAGATCACAGCAGCTTTTGCTGCAGCCAATGAGGAATACATATAGGAAGAACCAAGCGAGAGGAAAGGCGTTGAGTATCCTAAACTTAGATACCCTGCATCAAAATTACACACATCAACACCTAAAAAGAAAGCTTCCTTACTCATCAGAATAGTAACAAGATGTTCTTACTTTGTCCTAGTCCATGTAAGAAGTCAACAAGACCAGCTCTTCCTGCATATTGACCAAATGCTAATAGTCTTTTCCCATGATCTCCAACAATGAGTTCATAATCATACAACGTCACTCTCTCAGATAGAATCTGCATTACAACATTTCTCTCTTAAAATGTACTAAAGTATAGAAATAAAGACATGAATGTAAAGTGTTGTTACTTTATCCAACAAAGGCATGTTTTCTTTCTGTGCCTTGTGAGTGTGTGAAAAGAAAGCATATGCTCTCTCCGGAAGAATCATATCTAGCTGCAACACAACACACAATGAATCTCATAAACAAGTTAAAGAGTCTTTAGTATATTCTTTTCTAAAAATGCAGTGTTCATATTACCTCAGGCTGTTTGATTCCGAGTATAAGTCCACAGTCAGACAAATCATCAGAGACTTCACATCCAACATCTTCATACAAGGCATCATGATGGATACGTTTTGCAGATGGCTGAACCACAATGCGTGAAACGCCTGTTCTGTCTTTGCCACCGTGTAAAAGGCGAGCGCAATGAGATGGTGTTAGTGGTGTTCTTCTCTCCCATTTGTTCACTGATTCAGCTAAAATCCCCACAACTCCATTACCTAGCTTCTTCTTCTTCTCCTCATAACCTCCATGTGAATTCATCTTTTGCTTGTGAGTTTATAATCTCTGCAGAAGAACAAGAAAACTCTATCTCATAATGTTTAATAACGACATTAACGGTTTGATGCTTAGTGTTCGATCAAGTAGTAAAGAACCAAAAGAAGGGCTTGAACTATCCCAAACTCCAAGCAATCTTACCTATAAATTACAAAGGAAGATCATCTAAAGCTTACAAATTGAGAAATCAAATGATTTGTGAGCATAAAAATGAAAACTTTGGCGGTTAATTGGTGACTTAAAACAGAACTGAAACAGAGCAGAGAAGAGCAGAGAAGAACAGAGGAGCACAGAACAAAACTATTATTTAATATCGCAAAGAAGAAGAGGGTGTGATGGAGTTGAATAGAATCTCTCGAAGCTCATTTACGACAGGAAAGTAATGGTAAGATGAAATCAAGAACGTACCTACAAAGATGAGTTTGATCATGCAATGCCTGTGAAGTTGTTTATGAAAGATGCAACCTTTTTTTTTCTTTCCAAACTTGAGTTTAGGTGCAGTAACAAGTTTTTTTCTTTTCACGTCATTTTATAAGCTACGATTACGTATATGATTTAGCTTAGAAAGTGATTAGGTGGATAGTAATAGGCGCATATTGGATAAAGATTATGACAATACAACAAGTTACAGTCGATAAGCCATACCTTTAGGCATATTCAGATAATCTATTTATCATAAGTTCTGTAATTTTAAGAATTAATATTTACTAAACTATACAAATTCAAAATTATTAGAAATAAAATTTGACTAAATTATCATAAATTGGTTTTCAGTCACTTATTATTTGACTTGAGTTATGACAGGACACTGATATTAGTACAGAATAATATATCAAAAGAGTTAATTTCGACGACATTTGTATATTTAGAACATGTGTGACATATCAAATATATCAACATGTTTCGCTATAATCGACACGTCAATTCTAACTCTATTAAATAATGCAATAGACAATGACATGCACTAAACAAAGGAAATAATAATAAACTAGATCTTCATCCGCGCAACCGCGGATTTTATTTTCATTTTTATATACCTTGATATTTGCTCTACATCACGTAGTCGTATACAATATAAACTCAATAAATTAATACTTAAAAATCAATAAATACTATAAATTAATAAATTTATTTTGTCTCAAGTTAGGTCGATTCAAAATATGACACAAATCGATGAAGTAATAAGATAATAAATATTTAGAAAATCTTATGTAAATATATGTTCATACTAAAATTATAAATTAATAATTTGTATATATATATAATTATATAAATACGAACCTATCAATAAATTGTTTATTTTATATTCACATGAGAATTATCTTTATATTTTCATAACACTTAGTATATTTTGATGAGATTTAATAAAATATATCTAAACAAAAATTGTTTTCTATGAAATATATTTTATGTACACCAAATAATGTAATAAACCACAATAAATTTCAAGTTTCAAAAAAATTATTAATGTACATACATTAAAATCAAATATTTTCCTAATTTTCAAAAACATATCTTAAAATAGATAAAATCTAAATAAGGAAACTTTTTTAAAAAATTAATAAATCTATAACTATTATAAACACAATAATTTTATAGTTTAAATGAAATTTTCAATTGTTTCTTATTATAGATTATCTTATTGGATTTGCATTTGATTTAAATTAATATTTGCATGAATAATTATATTTGTACATGTATTATACCTGTATTATATAGTTACTAATGTTATATTATACATGTATTATATAGTTATTAATGTTAATCCGTTCTACCAACGTATTATATATTTTTAAAATTAATATTTTTATTTATGAAAATAAAATAGATTAATTTATCAAATTAACATAATTTTATAATATTTACTTCAGTATAATAATTTTCTTATAATATGATAGATTATGATTATAAAATAAATAAAGTTATAGAATTTTCTTTTTCATTTTATAAAAGATAACTGATTATATATTAATGTATAATAATATTTCAATACTAACTCGAAATTAGTGAAATATTTACATAATTTCGTTTTAAAAAAGATCTTGCTAAAATCTCTTTCAACAGATTTGTTGTAATTTTTAATATATATTATATTTAAAATAAAAAGATATCGAAAGATATTATGATTAAAGTAGTTACAAACATTTTATATTAAATTTAATGAAATATATTTAGTAAATTTTTCTAGTGATGATCCAAATAAAAAAATCACACATGAAATGAGTCATGACTTCTATTTTAATAGAATAGATTATTATTTTTGATCAAAAATAATAATAATAAACTAATATCTTTTTAATTTTTTTAAATAAACTACTATCTCAGGAAAAAAATAAAAGGAAAGGGACAACGTCGTCACTAGCAATTACGTGGATGTGATACAGGATATGACCAAAGGGGTCTAGCTCCAATGGAAAGTGTATTACGTGTTTGAGAAGAAGAAGAGAAACAAGAGAAGAGTGAAGACGTTACTCACTTGCTATTTACCTACATTTTAGATAGATCACGACGCTTACCACTTTCCGTGTTCTTTACGTCTTTTTATTTCGGTTTTATCATATGACTTTTTAGTATATGGGCTTGAGCAGGTTACAGGGTGGTTCACATGTCTGATTCATGAGTCCTTTTTTTTATATAGCTACACTAAAATTGATACGAAAAGAAAATACCAAGGGGAGATGAAAAAAAGGAGTGAAAGTGAAAGTAAAATTTCTGAAAGTTATTCAAAAAGTGTTTGGTGTGGTGTTGGGCTTGTGATTGTGACGATGGATTCTAGTTAAGTACAGTCCCATTTGCAGATGTTGGGCTTCAGCTGCTGTCTTTAAACAGGCCCATGTACAATATATGGTGTATGTTCAAATTAGGAATCAAGGGAGGAGAATGTCTCTTTGGTCAAGAGTGTACCGCTATTTAATCTAGATCAAGTGTTCGACAAACGAGTCGATTCTCCGAGAAACACCTTTGTCTATTCATATCTAATTTATATGAAAAAAATGTAAAATCTCTTGTTTTTGTTTCTCTTGCTAATAAGTCCGTTCTACCATTTTTATTCTATAGAAGTTTCACATTAAACATCTTTGTACAACACATTTTGATAGATACGTGTGCAGGTTTGTACAAAAGATTCGTAGTTTCAAAAAATGAATTTTTACGAGACTTATAGAGAATGTGAAACATGAACATTGTTTTGGTATCATTGATATATGTGCAGCGACCAGTTAGGTCCCGTCGACGCCTTTTCTAATAAATTAGGTTTTATTATAAGTTCTCTTTTCAAAGTATTTTTATTATACTACTATTAAACTGGGCATGGCCTGGGAACAAGTTCTGGGCATTGACTTTGCAATGGCACAAAAGTCGATGCTAGAAGAGATTCCTCAACGAGGCTACAAAGTTTAATGGTGGTCCTATGACCTATCCTTTTGCTTTTTTTTTACACCCATCTCTCTTCTTTTATGAAATTAAATTCTCATACATTTTTTTCTCACGAATAAAGAACTTTTCCTCTTTTTGTTTATACATTTCTGTGACTTTGCATATGCATCACTTGTAATCTGAACTCTCTAAGCAAATGTGTTTTGATGTTGGAGAGCTAGACGAGGGTAAACATGGAAATTTCTTGATTAAATGTGTTTTTGCATGTCCAGGATTTGTTTATTTTATTTTTTAATTAAAGTATTTGAAGATAAGTAGACTTTGATTTTTTTGAATAACATAAAAATGAAGATGACAATGTTATTTTATATACTTTAAAATCCCTTTCTTTTGCAATATTTCATGAACTCAAATAAAATGCATTACCAGCTAAACTATACTACTAGATTTTCTTTCCCGTACAATATAGCATGCATGACTACAAAAGCTTACATTTTTAGATGAAGAATTCAACGCTAAGTTTGACAAACGGTAAAAGACAAATGTTACTTGATGCCAAGATTTATTTGTCTTTGTTGTATTTTTTGATTTTAATACTTGTATATATATGAGAGAAAACACGAGCAAAAGAAAAAGTAGTTACTTTCTTAAAATTTTATATTCGAAAGGTAAAACTGTTTAAAAGAAAAAGAAAAAGAAGACAACTCACACGAATTGACACTTTTGATAGTCTATGTATGTATTAAGAGAATACAAGAGAAGAAAGACAGCTCCTATAAGTCCTAAAATCTCTAACTAACTTTCTCTTTTGCTTTTTTCCTTCCATGTCCACTCTCTTCGTGCGCTAATTCTTCTATGTTTTTTAACAAAATATTCTTCTACGTTCTTCTTTACTCTTCCTTAGTGATCTATCTTTATTGTGTGTTTTTATGTTTGGAGGAATGATAAATCTGGTTCCATTTCATTACCATTTGAATGATGATGGAAGTCTATATAGAGCTGAGATGGATCTACTACTAATTCTGCAACTAATGTTTGGAACTCTAGAGAATGATAAACATGAGTTGCATCTTTTATTTTTATACTATATTTAATCATTTTCTTGTTTCATGTTTTTGTCATTTTTCCAAATATAATTCTTGAAATCAAGTCCAAACATATGACTTATGATTCAACAATAAAACAAAAGACAATCGTTACAAAAATTTTGTCAAATAATTGTAGCAGGCTAGCCACTCTCTAGCTAATTATAAAGAGAGTTAGTTGGCGCTGCTGGTAAAGTTAACTTTTTTTTCTCTGTTATTAAAAAACATTCACCATTGAATAACTATTGATTTTTGTCCCACTCCATAAAACTTTTCTTTACAAGTATTTACAACATACAAAACACAAACACACACATTAAATCCAAACAATATAAGAAACAATCGCTCTGACCAAAAAAAAAAGAAAACAAAAATTACTATTTCATCAGTATCATTTTAATTGTTGTTTTAAGTTTTCGTACGTAATTAATTTTACATATTTTTAAAATAAAAACATTTTTACGTATAAATTCAATCACATTTCAATTAATAAAAATATAAAATAGCATATAAAATTATTAATATTTTTTTTAAATTATAAAACAACAATTATTTTAAAACAATTTTTTTATGACAACATACAAATTAAAACTAATGGAGGAATATACAAGGTAAACAAATCACAAGCAGTCATAGTCTAAACACCATATGGTGTGTTCAAAAAAAAAACACCATATGGCTGTTAAAACTTATAAAACTATAGTTATTCCATTGACAACTGTGAATAGTTGATTTATTTGACTATTGTTGTTTTTATAGACAGCTATTTCATTTCCAAAAATTAAAAATATATTAGTAGGGGTAGGGGTAGTGGTAGAGTATTGAACAAGAAGTTATACAAAAACACAATCTTTCACTTTTGTTTTTGTCTCTCTTCCCCACAGTATCTTTGTGGATTGTCAACGCTCTCTGAAAGAGGTGCTCAAGAAGCTTCCTTTTCACTCTCTCTCTCTCCAATGGCTCTACAAATCTCCTCTCTTTAAAAACAAAACAACACTTCTACCAAAGATTAGTCTCCTTCACCACTGCTCTCTCACTTTTCTACACTCTCTGCTTCTCTACTAAAACTCTCAGATTCTCTTTCTCTGCACAAATTCAATCTCTTTCGTGGAAAAATCTCCCCTTTATCTTTCTTTCTTGCAGACCGAATCGAATTCCACCTACCCAAAACCCTAAAGCTCCAAACTTTACACTGATCTTAAAGCCTCAAAACATGGGATTCTCAGATAGGAAAAGAAAGTCACGAGATGAACAAGACTACACAGTAACCTTACCTTCTACCGCTTTCCCCATGGATGAACTCAGCGACGACGTCCTCGAGAGAGTCCTCTCATGGCTACCCACTTCCTCTTTCTTCCGCGTGACCTCTGTCTGCAAGAGATGGAAATCAACCAAAACATCCAAAAGCTTCAACCTTGCTTGCTCCCAAGTCCCTCTTCGAGATCCTTGGTTCTTCATGATCGATAACGATTCCAAGTCTTCAACTTTCGTATACGACTCAACTGAGAACAGCTGGAAAAGCCTCAACAACCATCGCAACCGCCGTGATTTCATCATCCCTGTTGCTTCCTCTGGTGGATTGCTCTGTTTTCGATGCTCTGTTTCTGGTGACTTCCTCCTCTGTAATCCCATCACTGGATCTTCCCGTGAACTTCCTTCTCCAGTCTCTAACAAGCCTCTCCAAGCTGTAGCCATGACTGCTCTCACTCCCTCCAGCTTCAAGCTCGTTACAATCTCTGGAGAAGCCCCAAACCTCTGTTTCCGGTTCTATGAGTCAGCTTCTGGTTCATGGAGCCAAGAGTTGGAGTTAGAGAATAAGAACAATGAGGACAAGGATTTATCACATAATGATGATGGAACAGTCTACTTTCTCAGCAAGACAGGACACGTGGTTGTAGCGAGTAACACTCTTCAGAGAAGTCCCTCTAAGCAATACTCTTCTGTTATTACCGTTAAAGACAATGTAGAGACAGTCTACTTTCTCAGCTCTTACGGAACCATCATAGCTTGTGATCTCACCAAAAGATGCTTCACTGAGCTCCCTAAGCTTCTTCCTCCGTTCCTTGAGTATTCCATTGACTTGGTGGAATGTAACGGAACCATGTTTGTGATTCTTCTCTCTGAGTTCTACGAAAGCGCCAGCTTGAGGATATGGAAACTAGAGAACCAGAGTTGGGTTCATGTGGGAATGTTACCTCCTGCAATGTCTCATGAGTTATACGGGAGAGAAGGTGACATAAACTGTGTTGGAGGAGCTGGAAACAAGATACTTGTCTGCTTCAACACGAATCCTCCTGAGGTGTATTATAGATACTTTGTGTATGATTTAGTTACACAAGAGTGGAGTGAGTTGCCAAAATGCTTTAAGAAGGATGGGGAAGCTGTGGAGTTCGTTTCTGCTCTTTCGTTCCAGCCTAGGATTGAAGCAACAGTGTGAAGTTTTAGCTTCTCGTTATGGATTAGGTTTCATTCTTATCAGGATAATTCAATGTAACTTCATTTATATAATGTATTGAAAAGTATTGAATTAGAACATGAATGATATGTAGTAAGCAAAGAGCTTGACTCTACCAAAAATCACCACAGGAACATTTACCATCCTTGAATCGGTGAAACCGGTTTGCATCTCTCAGTATAATCTCTCTATCATACACCTTTGCTATATACTTCATTGCATTGTGGCAATCTCCACAGACGCGAAGATTCTTGATCACCCGGAGAGGTGTTGATGGAGGAGTGCTCATGAGCCCGAAAGCAACAGCTAGCTTCTCGCTGTGGTAGTACAGTGCGCGCTCTTTCTCCTCTTCCTCCACATCTACAAGTGTGAAATCTGTCTCAGGAACATACCCTTCTTGTTTGATATCTCTGATCACATCTTTTACTTTACTGTATATCAATTCACTTTGAGGGTTTGATCTATCATCCACAACAAATAGATGGATCTGGTTTTTCACCTCGATCCAGCTGAAACCCGGGTCTTTTTTCACTTTCTGACCTTTCATCATTGTCCGGGCGAGTTTCATCTCAGACCATTTGGAAGCAGCTGCATACATGTTGGATAAAAGCACATAAGCTGATGAATCTAATGGCTCTAGCTCCAAAAGTTTAGTTGCCACTCTTTTCCCTGTTTCTGTATCCCCTTGAACTCTGCAAGCTGCAAGCAGAGCTCTGTACATTGATGCTGAAGCTTCCAAGGACATTGACTCGATCAATTTTTCAGCCTCTCGAACAAGTCCAGCACGGCCAAGCGCATCAGCTAAACAAGAGTAGTGTTCTATTTCAGGTTTAATGCCATAGTCTTGATGCATTGATTCAATATGCTTGTATGCCTCAGATACCAAGCCTGAGTGACTACAAGCAGAGAGAACCCCTATAAGTGTGACCTTATCAGGTTTTATACCCAAAGATTTCATCTGATTGAAAAGCTGGAGCGCTTCTTTCCCTTCCCCATGTTGAGCTAATCCTACTAACATGGCGTTCCAGGCAGCGACGTTCCTCATTTCAATCCTTTTAAACAAAGAATATGCGTCGTCTATGCTTCCACACTTTGCATACATATCTACAAGTGAAGTTCCAACGAACGGATCACCTGTGCAATTCAACTTGAGGGCATTTGCATGAATTTGACGCCCCTGTTCTAATGCAGTCAAGCAAGAGCTTGCTTTCGCAAGAGTGGCTATTGTAAATTCATCAGGAAACACTCCCATGAGCCTCATCTGGCTATAAACATGAAAAGCTCGCTCTTCTTCTCCATTTTCTATGCACCCTGATATCATAGTCGTCCAAGCAACATCGTCGGGGACAGGAATACTATTGAAAGCAAACTGTGCTGCTCTCATATCGCCACATTTTACGTACATATCCAAAACACCACTGCTGACCCATAGATCTAAGTCGTATCCGGATTTGATTGCATAAGCATGGACTTGCTTTCCTTGACTTGCCTCAAACAAGGAACCACATGTCTTAAGCACTGTTGCAAGCGTGAAATCATCGGATCTCTCTCCCTGTTTATGCATCAAAGCAAAGAGCTTCAGAGTCTTGTGGCCGTCATTACTTTGGGTATAACCAGACATCATGGCGTTACAAGCGACGAGGTCGAAATTGTTCCTCTCGAACAAAACCTCTGCCTCTTTCATACACCTGTTCCGAGAGTAGGCGTCAATCAGAGCAGTAGAGACAAAACTGTCAGTAACATTATTGGTTTTAATTGCATGAACATGAACTTGTTTATTCAACGACAAGCTTTCAGAGAGAGAAGAAGTTGCCTTTAGAACACTCGTCATGGTATAATGGTCTGGTGTGAAGCCACAACGTAACAGTTGCATAAACAGACGCACTGCTTCCACTTCTAGGCCACTTTGAGCAAACCCGGAGATAACTGAATTCCACGAAATCAAATCTCTTTCTTTCATACTGTGAAATACTATCCTAGCGAAGTTGACTCTTCTCAGCTTACAGTACATGTTTATTAGACTATTCGCCACGGTGAGTATCAAATGAAATCCTAACTTCAGTGCCATACAATGAACTTGCTTCCCTAATGCTAAACTATCTAACCTAACAGCTGTAGCTAACACCAAAATAAATGTGACATCATCACATTCTAAATGGGACTCAACCATATCCGCAAAACATTGGAGAAGAGCTGAATACTTGCTTGCCTGGAGATATCTAGTCAATATTTGGTTCTTGGATCTTATTTCTGAAGCATCATGACCATTTACTAACGACTTCCCTTGTCCTCCTTCAGAATCATCACCAGAAACTCTATCAAGCAAACGCAAGGTGACTTCATTGGGATGCAAGCCACTTCTATGAAACGCAGAAGAGAGCTCAACAGCTTCTTCTTTAAAACCCATATCCAGATAAGCCTTCAACATCAAGTTCCATAACACAACATCTCTATAAGGCATCTCTTCAAACAAAACCTTACCTTCCTTAACCTTACCAAACTTCAGATATATATTAACCAGAGCTCCGGAAACGAACTCATCATTATCCAAACCAATCTTGCAAGCATACCCATGAACCGCCTCTGAAGCCCACACATATCCAGAATGCAAACAAAGTTTTAACACCGGAGCTAGAGTCATTCGACTTGTAAACACAACGTTCTGTCGTAAAACCCGGAAAAGATGAAAACCTTCTTCAACATTCTCGATAACACCTTCGGAAGACTGAGCATAAGCAGCTAAAATAGAGTTCCAGGAAACGAGATCTCTCTCAGGCATTTTATCGAACACTCGGCGAGCATAAGTGAGTGAACCACACTTTGAGTACATTGAAATGAGGTTGTTGATAAGGAATCGTTCTGGGTTTTCCTCGAATGCTAAGAGACGTCCGTGTGTGCATTTCCCGAGCTTCAAGTCCGACGTGGAGATGGCGTCGCGAAGAAAGCCGAACCATTGTGACGAAGAAAAGAATGGTGAAGCAGAAGTAAGACGCAAAGGAGAGAGGAGATAGTAGAGTTTAGGAGGTCTGTGAAAGGAGAAAGTGATCGCTTTGAGGGTTGCTTGCATGGTGGGTTAAAAGTGCAACCTTTTAAAGTTGAGGGGTGTGGACTTGGAAAGCAAGAAACTCATGGGGAAAACCTAGAAGACCTAAGTTGTTGGTTCGTGACGTTGCTTAGGCTTTTAACGCGGGTACAAGATGGTTAGCAAGTTAGCAACCGGTTATTGCATAATACAGTTTTTTTTTTCGGTTTAGTATTTGTTAATCAAATTAGAGGTTAACATTATAATTTTTTTAAACGCTGATTTATTAGGACAACATTTATTAAAAAGAATTATATAGATGATTCGAGAACCGATAATAATACATATTCTTTCCTTTCTAATATAGACGATGTTTAAGGGAGTTTTTGATGTTTCAAAATACACAATGTTTTTATATTTCAATGTAACTTTTTACTTTATCAAAAAATTGTGTGACTGTAACTAATGATATTTTATGATTTATTTTGTAATTGGTTGAATAAATTTTTATATATTTTAATAATATTTAAAAAAAATCTTAATAAATATGTACTAACCTAATGTGAAGATTTACGTCCAATTATCATGGAATCAGAAATCATTATTGCAGGGATTAGGTAGTAAACAAAATTTTAAACTACTATGGTATTTTCTTGTACATGGAAAAATGGTAACAAACAATTATTAAAATATATTCTTTTCCACTTAGAGATGTTCCTATACATTTGACTAAAAATAACATCAAAATTCATTTTATCATTGTCTCATCTTCTTTCTCTCTCTCAGACAAGAAGCCAAGAAAGGTAGAGTAGAGTAGATACATGTCGCTCTCATCTTACCTAAGCCCAACGCGCCTCCTTGAAGGCTACCTCCGCCGCTGCCTCACGGCGGCAGGACTAACGTCGCAGACTCTTTCCATAGATTCTGAAACAACCATCCACTTTTGGGGTCCATCATCTCTAGACCACAACATCGACCATAGACCAGTGATGCTTCTCCTTCACGGCTTCGGCCCATCCGGCATGTGGCAGTGGCGAAGACAGATTCAAGCCTTCTCTCCGGCTGTGTTCCGGCTATATTGTCCCGATCTTGTTTTCTTTGGTGACTCTACCACTTCCTCCACTGATCGCTCCGAGGTGTTCCAGGTATGAAAAGCTTTTTCCTCTAAAATATGACTCTTTTGATTCCACATGTATTCCACTAGTATGATAGGATTTGAAGTCGTAGTATTATTTTCTATTCACGTGAATAATGGTTTTAAAATTATTTTTTAGTAAATATAAAGAAAAATCTAAAAATGATTAAAATAGACATTTGAAGCACGAAAATAAATCTAAAAATGATTAAAATAGACATTTGTTTTTTTTTAATTAATATTTTTTAATTTTTTAAAGTTTAAATTTCACTTCCAAAATTCACTATATAATTCTAAATCCTAAATCTAGATTAATTAATCCAAATAATATGAATATATATATTTACATTATTTAATAAAATTTGTTTAAATCAATGCTATTTTTTGGCGACAATTTTTTTTAGATCTATATTAGGGTATTCCACAAATATAAATACGGAAGATATATTTATTTACATTTTTCCTTTGAAATATAAGGAAAAAATATACTAGTATATAGTTCTATTTATGAATTTTATTCTCTTGAACGTATATATATTGTAACCACTCTTAAAAATCCTACTTATTAATATATTTGATATAAATATATATTGAAGAGTAATATAATGGATTTTCTTTCGATATTTGATAATGTTCTTTTAGCTCATTTTTGGTATACTAAACGCATTTCTTATTATTAAAAATAAAATAATAAGGCGGAGTGTATGGCGAAGCTAATGGAGAAACTAGGAGTAGAGACCAAGTTTAACGTGGTTGGAACAAGCTACGGCGGATTTGTGGCGTACCATATGGCCAAAATGTGGCCGGAAAAAGTGGAGAAAGTAGTGATTGCAAGCTCCGGCATCAGCATGAGAAAATGTGACAGTGAAAGTTTATTACAAAGATCGAACTGTGAGTGCATTGAGAAAGTTATGTTACCATCAACTGCATCTGAGCTTCGGACACTTATGGGCTTGGCATCTTCTTGGAAGATACTTCGTATGTTTCCTGATGCTCTCTGGAACGACTTTATTAGTGTAAGTAACTAAGTATTGTCTTCTCTTCGACTAGATTGTTAGGTCATCGCAATGAGTATCATCATAATGGCTTAGATTAAACTCTTATTGACTCTTCTTTTGCAGAATTTATATCAAAAGAATAGAAAAGAGAAAATAGAATTATTGAAGGGAGTGACTCTAGGTAGGGACGATAAACTAAACATCGATCATCTTTCTCAGGTACGTGCTTCTTTTTTCTCGACCACGTAAACTTTGTTTTCTAGTAGTGATGTAATTTCAAACATGTCATGAAATGTTTTTCAGATCAAACGTAATTTACTTCTAATAATTAATATCAGTACTTATATGGAAATCATATGATTAACGTTGAGGCGTTTATGTACTCTTAGGAGGTCTTAATAGTATGGGGAGACAAAGATCAAATATTTCCCGTGAAGATGGCCTACGAACTAAAAGAGTAAGTACTAGAGTATTTATTGGTCAAGATTTCGTCTATTATATTAATTGTTCTTAAAAGATCATTAGTATTCTTAAGCATGTTGTTTAAATGCGGCAATGGTTTGGTATATTTATGTAGGATTCTTGGAGATAAGACGAAACTGGAAATTATTGAGGACACTTCACATATTCCCCAAATCGAATGTGCTCAAGAGTTCAACAAAATCGTTTTGAGATTTTTTAAAGGATCTCAATAAAGATAGTTAATTATACATTTGCTACATGTTTCTTAAGCTTGTTTACTAGTAAACATGTGAACCATTATTAAGTCACTTAATATTACTACGTTACTTGCTATGCTTTCTCATTTTTTCATGTAATTCTTATGTTATCTTTGTTTCATATTAAGTATTATTGTAATAATTTTTTTTTTGTATAAAATAATATTGTTTTAAAATTTTAATACAAAATTTATTAACTTAATATGATATGACTTTTTATATTTATTAATTTATTCTTTATTAGTTGAAATATGGTTAATTGTATAGATAATAATGTTTTTATTTTAAAATATATAAAATATTTGTTTCTTTAATATGTTTTCACAAATAGAAAATAACACTTAAAATAAAGAACCAGAAATCATTAAAAACACTTTACAGGTTCCCCAAACAATGTGTGCAAGAGATTAACAATATCGTTTGGAGTTTTCTCAAAGGATAGCAATTACTATGATTATACATTTGCTCAACGATTTTTTAAAAGGTAACTTTAAGCATGGTTATTTTGCTCAATGATTTTTAAGTTTGTTTAATAATAAAAAAATATGTATATTAGAATTTTTAAATATACTTATTTCTCCATTTCAAATTAAATATCGTTTTACATTTCTACGTAAAATTAAGAAGTGGTTAAATGTTCAGCTTTGTTTTTATTTAAATATTAATCTCTATTGCATTTTCTTAATTTATGTAAGGGTAAAAAATAAACTGATGACAAATTGTATTAGAATTAAAAATGATCTTTATTTTGTAGTATAAATTTGATTTTACAACACATTTAATATGAAATGGACATAATAATAGTTTAGATAAATTAAGAATAGATTTGATTTGGTCACCAATAAATTTTGCGGTGTACCACAACTACAAATCACTTTCACAAAAGTTAAAATTACTTTTGTCCACGTTAACGGAATCACGAGACGGGAATGCTCGCATTGATATCATCAACATAGTTGTTGGCACGTAACTCTCAAATAAAAACTCTGATGTTCAATGAGCAATGATAACACCCATAACAAACTCAAAGAATGAAGAGAATAATTCACTACAAAATAAATGGATAGCCGACAAAAAGAAATTCACTACAAAATATTCACAAAGATGTTTTATCATTTACAGTCACAGCCCCCCCCCCAAAAAAAAGAAAAAAACGTGAAAAAACTGACAATTGCACAGTTACAAATATCTTCCCTTTAACTTATAGTAAAATTCTACAGTTACCAAGTCTAAGCTTCCATTGTTTAATTCTCATAAAGAGAATTTTGGAAAATACCAAAAGATTTTTTTTTCTAACTTTCGTTTGATGCATAATCAAGCTCATACGCATCAAGTGATCTGCTTTGAGTCTGAAGCTGTGGAGGGTTTCTTCACAAGGGACTGTGCACAAGTATATTCTGATACAAATTGTGGTGGTTCTATTTCTGATGGGTCTAAAACTGGAATGGCCTTATCTATATCTTCTGCAGAGAAAGGAATGCTGCACACACACAGACATAAAAGGATACATTAATCTATATGATGTGAAACTTGATTAACCGTCAACTCTCAGCAAAATTCCCAAACCAAACCTTAGAAATGCGTTTTCAATCTACATGGATCCTAAGAATTTTCACATGCATAATCAATCCACAACTTGCAACCGTTGGCCGAGCTAGAGATATAAAAGTTTGTGTTGTTACTACCATATTGTTCTACCCACGTATAACTAAACTTTGAGAGCCGACTTACTTTTGAAAATATTTATTTATTTATACAGACTAAAACGGATGAGAATAGTTAATAGCAAAAGAAAGAAAGAACGCAAGAGAATAGTACCTCATATCATCATCCAGCAAGAAGGAATTGGATGTTAGTTTTTGGCTGTCCTTGTCAACAAGTACCCTCATTTGAGAAACCACCTATATCACAAAGATACATTGTGTAAAAGTGTTTAAGTAGACATTTCAACCCAGTTAAAAGACCAGGATTAAGAGCTTTAGACATTTACTCACCTCACTTGAGACACTTTGAGTTCCATATTTATCATCCCAGTACATCGTACTTATTCGATATATTTGCCTTATAGTCAATGCCTAAAACAAAGAATAAATAATGCCGAGTTCTCGTTAAGTTTCAAAAGTGCTTACGGCCAGGATTCAGAAAGAAATCAGGAAGCCAAAGAATATTGACTTACCGGGCATAGGTCCTGTCTGATTTCTTCAAGTGATTTTTTTCTCTTCTGGTGTATAACCTAGGACGAAATTAAAAAGTTGCATAAAATACAAATCAGTTAAATGCAAGCTCGGTTACAAAATGAAACTAGACTTTTATCAGAAAAGAAAAGAAAAGAAAATGAGTTTTCTTACCAAGAATCCAACAGCCTGTCTAATGTAATTTAACTCGTGCCAAGAAGTTCCTGCAAACTGCATTTACAAAATTTTAGTTCACAGATGGCATGCGTCTATGAAAGCAACTAACGAGTATATAACATGTTGTACCTCTTCCTTGACACTGGCTATCCACTTCTCCAATTCTGCAATCCCAGATTTCACATATTCCCCATTTGAAAATGTGCAACATTCACGTCGAAGGAGTAGACTGAAAAGGAACTCAGATTAAATATGCAGAAAACAAATGTAATCTGCGTTAAGCAATAAAGCTAAGAACTGAAATTAAAATCCCATCTACCTGTTAAACAGTGATAAGTTGATGAATGAGAAAACCTGAGTCACAAGTTTGCGAATGAAGAACGAGGGTACCTACAATTCATTATTCAGGTTAGCAAAAAAAGGAACAGCGTAGATATTCTTAAAGCACAAGGAATCATGGTACATGAGCATTCTAATTCCAAATTCTCGCACTTGGAGAAACAGAACTAACAGCGTGACTACTATACCAATACAATATGCACAAACTTAGAAGAGTAAAAGTTTATCCATGGCGGAAAACATCATAAGAAACCGTTAGAGTAGAAGCAGACATTATAACTGAAACTACGAGATGTGCATACATGATTTTGGCGTAGGCGGGACATAAGAGAATCCAAGAATTTAAGTATGTTTTCCCATTGACTATTCGGTGATTGCTGCGGCGCAACACCTGGTGATCTAGATGATTTTCCAGCAGTCCCTCGTGAAGCTTTGGGCGCCTGGAGATTCAATAAAGAAATACTTGAAAAGTTATAACATAACAAAATTTCTATATTATCAAAGAGATGAAATGTCTACCGCAGCTCAATAAACACATATTTTATAACGCTGCCATAACCAAATTGCTTTAATTTATTTAGGAATAAACGGTACCCCAGATCTTCCGACACATTACAAACATATAACGCTGTACACAACTTGATATTATGTACTATCAGGTTGTATACCAAAAACCACAGATACAATGAACAATATATTAGAAATGCCAAATGGGGTATAGAGTCTTAGTAACTAGGTATCTTGATGCATGTTAAAGAACTAAGTTACTGGTATCCAATCAACAATTCAGAGAAGCAATATCAATGATGCTGAATATCTACCTACTTTTGGACTCTCACCTGAATGCATAATCCAAGAAGCGGTGATAATTCTTTCTTCAAATTATCACGTATTAGACCATAAATCTTTTCCACACATGCTGTCAGCTGCTGCTTAAATAATATTGCAGGATATCTTGCTTCTATTTGCCCAGCACCATCGTCAGTTCCATGAAGTTTAAAAGGAGTTTTTACTCCCTGGTACGCAAGAAACAGAGCATCAGTTTACACAGTGAACATGCTATAACAAGGTAACACGGTGCTTCTGAATCTCAATAAACAATAGACATTGCGAATTTTAATTTGAAACGTGCAAACTACTCTGAAGTGGAGATATCCACTGAACTCACATATGCAGCCCTCCCAGAACGCTGAGCACTAGCATTTAGAAAACTATTCGACCGCAGATTCCTCTGCAAGAGACATAGAAGTGCTGAAGAGTTTGAAAGCCAATATGGTAATACACTGTTCTCATCTCCACCCTGAAAAATATAGAAACCACTACATAAAAGAGTTCTATCATTTTGTCTAAGCTAATAAATATGGAAGAAAGTTGTTACGAGATCCCTTCAACAAAGAGTGAGATCAAGAGGGTAATAATTTGATTACAACAGGAATCACCTTAAGGGCTTCATTAATTCCCTCGATAATGATGTTAAATATGGCTGTGCTCTCAGATTCAAAGGCGTGCCAGTGCAGAAGACATTTGTATATTACGCAAGCAGCCAGTGGCTTATCATCATTAAATCCCAAATTTTCCTTTATACATCTGGATAGCAACTCGTAGTTCTCCTGCATTATAGTGGTAACTTATGTCAAAATTAGTATCTACTTCCCCTAACAACAAGAAGGCTCTACATGAGAAGATTCAGAATATGAGATAATACAAACATATTGATTCAGACATGTTACTATCAACTCAGGAAAACAACTACATGGCAGTGAATGTGTACCAAGTTCCTTTCTGCAGTGAATTTGGATCGACGTGGCTCTGACAGGCTATGTGAAATTGGCATAATGTGCTTTGATGGTGTTGGTGTCGCCTGTACATATTAACGGCATAGGTAGAGTCCTCGTTTTCAAGCATTTACAAACTAAATAATAAAACGATAGAGGTCATAAAACAAATGAAGAAAAGGAGTAGTTACTTACAAAAAAAGATCTCCTATCATTCTGAGCTGGTATAATAGCACTAGAGTATTTCTGTTGAGGAGACAGTAATAATGAGTAGTTTGAGTAAAGACCAAAAACAACAGGATGACAATAAATTGACAAACAAAGGTGGTGGAATGCATGGTTCAAAAAGGTAAGATGTAAAGCAATTTCACAGAGTGCATACTTTCGTGCATGCATATTGAAAAAATGCAGCAGAGGATAGTCAAGGATTACATACTTCACCAACTCTCTGTCCTATTTTCTTTGGGGATAAACTTAACGTGTTCTGCCTCAAGACAAGGTTCTCGTTCTCCAAGCGAGAGAGTTTCTCCTCGAGACTGAAAACAACTCAAAGAAAAAGTAAATAAACTTGTCAAACACAAACCTGAGGTTGACTTGAGAAAAGGACCTGCAACTACAAACCTTTGAACACTCGTCTGGAGTTCAGAACATCTTTTTTCAGCTTCTTTCAACTTCTGTAGTGTGTTACTGAAATCGGTTTTAGCACTCAGAAGCTCATTCTCCAGAGCCAGATTCTTCTTTTCCAAGGAATTTATCGAATTCTATCATTTCAAAAGGGTTACCAAAATCCGTGAACAACCAAAACGAAAGAATTTGGGCTCTAAGCAAAAAGTGAAAGCATTACCAAAAAGATACCAATATATATCAAAGAAAAGAAAAAACAAGCAGTGAACAAATGCAAACAAGAATAGGACAAGCTATCCAAAGCTTTAACCACTTTTGAGAGAATTTGCAGAACCTCTTAATACCCTTTCACAAATGCAATTAATATATATCTACTTTCACACTCTACTGAAACTGGATCCAGTTAGAAAGTTCCATAACGAATTTCTCTACAACCAGAAATAAAAATGTGTATAAACTAACAGTATAGAACTATAAAGTTTGATCGCCCTGTAGGTTAACTGAAACATGATTGCGGTTGACCCAAGGGAAAAACTTAAGGACTCTTTCCATAAAAAAACCTACGTAAATTTTAACTGACAAGAAAATCAATAACGGAGAATACAGCCCTTAAAAAGGAGTCCTAATTCAAGACAATGACAGAACAAGATCTTAATATGCATTCATATGGAGAACAGTAGAAAACTACCTTCAACGAAGTGTTCTCTTTTTCCAGTTCAACCATTCCATTAAGTTCTTTTACAACAGCAGCCTTCTCCTTTATGGATATGTCTAGTTGCTTTTGAAGTACTGCATTCTTATTGCATTCATTAATGGTAGCCAGCTTAGCTGCATCTAGTTTGAGGCTGAAAGATTCCAAGGTTTTCTGAAGCTTGGATAGTTCACCTGACTTGGCCTCCTCACCACTTGTCTGTTTTAAACCAATTGTAGTTATTTACACTGTTTCAAGAGATAGAACTATATAAACGACAAAACTGGGAACATACTCGCAATCGTTTCTCAAGCTGCAACCGCCATTCAAGATCTTCTAACCGCTTCTCAAGTTTAGTTTTAGCTAACCGCAAAGCACCTGTTTCATTAGCGGCCTGCAAGCCAGCAATTTGCATGTTTATCCTTTGAGTGACAGGTAGCCAACTGATTGACATCATCCTGCTCTATAACATAACTAAAACATACCTGTTTAAGTTTTCTAAACTCTCTCTTTGCAAGCTTCCGCCGCCAACAACACTGAATGGCAATAATAGAAGATTGACGGTGCCTGAATGCTGACCGAAACTTATGCATTCTCCAACGAGCCTAAGAGATTTAGCATACACATTATTCGAGCATGCATTAGAGAATGAAATGATGAATGAGGATAAACACATCAGGAAACTAGCTGTTTACATAGCACCCTATATAACAAAAATGTGTAACTCGTAATTTATCATACGAACTCGGAGGTCCTAGATACCTGAATGAGAGAAGCAGCTTTATGTTCTTTCTGATGTGCAAACTTCAAACGAGCTGAGTCAGCACGGATGTAAGACTGTATTGCTACGGCAGCCGACACAAGTTTCACAAATGCACATCTTGACAGCCACCTGCGCGCATACTTTTGTACCAAAACTGCTGCCGCTGCATTCCTTCTGGTGGCATAAGCATTTCGAGACAGGCATCCTTGCCAACAGACAATATTATTATTAGGCATCGAAATGAAACAGAGATAAGAAAAATGACCACAAAATTCGAATGCAAGAAAAGTGCACATGCAGAAATAAATAAGAATAGTAGTGGATAAGAAAGGAACCTCTACAGTATGCTTGAATAGAAATTGCAGAAGCCCGCGCAGAGATGAAGTTCTGACGCGTAACAAATGTTCTCAGTCTTCGCTGAATGAGTCTTGCAGAAGCGTCAAGAACTTCAGCCCGCCTAGAGTCCAAAATGCCAATTTGACCAGCTCTAAGGAACACTTTTGTCTTTCCAAGCTGTGAAAGATGATCCACGTATCAGCAAATCAATTAAAATATCTAACTGGGTGTCATGCGTTAGAGAAAATCCTTTGGATTTTAGCCGACCAAGAAGCGAAATGTTATTAGTAATAGTAATGTTGGGATCAACATACCTGATAATTCCCAAGACCTAATTTCCTCAAGATTTTCTCGGTCAAGGCCTGCTCATCATTGCTGCAAATATTATATATATCAACCTTGCTTGGAAAAAAGATTATTCAATGCATGATACAAGAAATTAGAAAATTAAATGAAATTCAGGTCCAGGGTATCCGTCTGTCTGACCGAAACCTATAAATAATGCTTAAGTTCTATCGACACATTATCTTTCCTCAAGAGGTCGAAGAAAAATGTATAATATTTTTTTACACAGGTTCACAAAATTGCATGGACAAATATAGGATAACTACTCCGACAAAGATCTTAGAATCATCCATCAAATATGCGTACCTCTCATGTATGAACTCTGGAGCTAGCAGACCAAACCGATCCAAGAAGTCTGAATAATACCTTCGTGTGGGATACCCTGCAAGACTAATCCGAACAGCTTCCAGTACACCCTATCCAATTGTTGAGATACACGGCATCATCAAAGTCAAAATACCAAACAACGAAAAGGGAAAAAAAAAAGCATGAACATGAAAAATGCTAGTACAGCCCGCTGAGAGTTTTCATTAATAAAAAGCTAAAGATTCTCTCTTTAATAGCCCATAACCACCAAGGAAAATGTGAAAATGAACTAAGATCACATATCCACTAACCCCACAACGAAGTTGATGTAAAACACTAGGATTCTCAAACTTCTGAGGCTTGTTGAGTGAGTTTGGCTTCACACAACGAACATAGTGAGGCTCCGTTTCGTTGAGAGTTTCCATGAGAGCTTGAAGTTGTTGCTACAATCAAAGTTATTGGTCAAGCCAATGATCGATTTCACGATTGATAGTTCTTAATATACACAACTTAACATAGTATCTTGCAAAGTGAAAAGGAGATAGCTGGGCACTTTCCTGACCTTAAATCTTGAAGACACAGAAGAAAATTTGTAAGAAGACCTGGTAGACTCCTCTGGCGCTGACGGAAAAAGTCCAGCAACAAAGGGGCATTTGGAGGAAGACAACAGATTGCAATGCTCCACTATAGCATAATCACGGTTTTTATCCAAAAACGTTTCAGTCTGGTAAGTAACCTGCAGAAATGAAATGGGACGAACTCACTGAGATTTGAAGGACACAAAATAACATTAAGCTTTGTTCTAGAGCACGACTTGCCTTGCCAGCATAATGAGAGAGAGTAAAGTCCGTCTCTGAAAATTTTGCCTTCTCCAATCTAGGGTGAGTTTTAAAGTTGTGGAACAGCTTCATGGAAAATGACTCATGAGTTGATCTAGGAAACATGCTGCATAAGAAACAAACAAAGATAAGTCAGCGCACAAAGAGAAGATACTATTGTGGAGAAACAAGATGAGAGGGATAGTACCAAGCTTCATCCAAGAGTGCAATTACCCCAATAGGTTTCTGCAGGTAGCAAAAATATTAATAGTAGAATCAGAGGAAAATAAATCAATTTTGCTATCATGGCTGCTTGAGTTTAACAAAACAAAGAAATAAAAGGGGAACACAACTTTTGAGGCTGGCAACTACAACAGTAGTTTGAAAAGAAACATATGTTATTAAATTTCACCATACCAGCATGCAACAAAACTATCAACCGAAGAATATAAATGTTTTTCACTAAGTTCTAGCATTCTTGCAGCTAGACTAGATCTTTTATCGTCCACATTCTATAATGGGAATAACAATGGCGTCTTAGTGAGAACTTTAGACGTGTGGTGAATGTATTGACACATTAACCAGGCTAAGATATGCGACAGTACAATGTGATATCAGTAGTAATCCGTTCGTTTTCTTAGACCATGCAGGCATAGTTGAGTTATAACAAAGCACGGTACGAAAATAACAATGAGCCGAAATAATTCTTTAGAGTTGACACGATTTAACATATACGTTGTTTCAAGGGCCTTGAACTCGACCCCTCAACAATCTGAGTATAGTAGTAAATAAATAGAAAGACATGAGGATTTGAAAATATGTGTCATGATCAAATTCCCTCATTGAAGGTGACAAAAAAAACTTATTGAAGTTTCGATACAACATAGGCTGTTTCAAGTTTCACAGATCACAACAGGTTAAGGGCCAAGAAATTACAACAGAATATTAAATATAAATCTATTGAAACATGGAGAAACGTACCTTCTCTATAAGGTCCAAGACATCCTGGTTGTCAACAAACTCAATATAACTCCAATTAATCTCTTCTTTTCTGTACTCATCCTGCTCCATCTTGAATACATGCTGAAAACAGAGCAGAAATTATAAGGGCATGAAGTAGTGTCCCCAAAATCAGGCTTAACCTTTGAAAACGAGTCATCTATAGTACCTCATTGAAATGTTGCTGAAGCTTTTCATTTGCAAAATTGATGCAAAATTGTTCAAAACTGCAGAGTGCAAACGAGTATTTTGGTGTTAGTTCTCATATTTAGACGTTGATTGCGTGAAAAATATACCAGCCCGTCAGAAATGCACTAGTCCAGATAAAGTTTACATGGTGCGCCAATAAAACTAGCAATGAATAAGGCTGGGAAAAAAATAGTTACTTAACTACTTCAGCAAAGCAACGCTAACCTGTTTCTCTTAAAGCATTCGAAGCCATAAATGTCCAGGACTCCAATTTTAAAGCGGGAGTTTGAATCTTGACCAACAGACCTATTAATCTTGTCAACCAACCTGACAGAAGCATTACTGCATTAATAAACATCCACTGAATGAAGGGATGAAGCAAGTAAAAGCAAACCAGTCAAACAGACGGGCGTAAACAGTCTTCGCGAGTGCATCCCGGCTAGTAACAGCAGCATTACAGTCAAGTGCTTTGATTATAGGACCTTCACGGGTCAGAATTGAGCGTGTGCAGAGCGAATCCAACAAAAGATTTGGATCACACCTGATTAATTTCAGAATACAACAAAATAAACAAGCAATTTCTTTGTACGTCTAGTTAAAAGATTAATACTATCAGAAAATTCCTGTACTTGAAAAGATCAGCAGCCATCTCCAGATGAATTCTAGATTCTTGATCCTTTACTACCGAAGAATCGTGTTCTTTTCCTGGGGAAAACTCAACATTTCCAAGATGCAGAATTGCAGCAAGCGTGCGGAATATCCCTTCCTGATTAAATGATTTATGCAAGAAACAAGGACTATTAAAAACCGATGGAAGAAAACTATATGAAAATAGAATTAGAAGTCAAAACACCTGCTCATCGTGACTTATGCCCACAATATCCATGGCCCTCCTTGTATTCCTATACTCTTCTGCGTTGCTTACTCCCTCCAGTTCATATGTCTTGCTTTGATTTAGATAATGAAATTGACGTGGATTGCTTAGTTTATATTTATCAGCGTCCTAGACAATGAAAAAACATTAACACATTAGTAATCGGCATAGGTTACTGACAACATCAGCCAAAAAATATCTGGCTTGGCTCGATAGCAAGAAAACTAAGACCAATATCTTATGAGATGTAAAAGAGCAGGAAAATAAATAATTACATTCCCGGAAGCGCACAGCTGATAAAAACAATGATAGTTCCTCTCAGGGTCTGTTATCCGGACTACACGTGATCTCTCCAAAAGGTAGGTTCTGATTGCAGCACCAGATATTCTACCATTTGCGTCAAATTGGATTTCGACAAACTTGCCAAAACGGCTGAACAAACCAAAATTCAGTAGTTCTGTCAGTATATTTGTCATTTTTAGGAATCTTAAAATCTAATTGAAAAAAAAGCAAGAGCAACACACACGAACTGCATCTAAAATGGTATGTGCACTCAGTTCAATGTTTGCAAAATAAGAATTCTAAATCATAAACATTTATGATTAGTGTTCTAAACATGCCAAATGAACAAGAAAAATAAACCTAGTTCTCCCGGTAGAAGTAAGATTGTTGCCATACCCCATGTACAGGAAACATTTTCGTAAACCAAAGAGACCCCGTAATGCATTTCACACTGGTACAAGAGATTGCAAGTCTTGATGGAAGAACTTGTCAATAGTTTACTAAGATCACCAGAGTTTACAAGTTAAAATTTGTACAAGAGATACTAACATCATAGAGCGTCATTACCAATGGTTTCTAACAGCTCCAAATAATCTAAACGTGTTGGGTTCCACAAATGCTCCTATATGCTAATCAGTATGATGCTAACCGCCATGAAGAAAATTGTTGAGAAATGGCATTAGTGCAATCTAAGAAACACCCCCAGTTCTCATGATCTCGTCGAAAGCATAAACAAAAAAGAAAATAAAATTCCATAACCCACCTGGAATTGTCGTTTCTAACTGTTTTCGCGTTGCCAAATGCTTCCAAGAGTGGATTTGACTGCAAAAAAATAATACTTATATTAGAACAGTCGCAAAGAAAGTCAAATATGTTCGCCTATAATTTTATTTGCAAACACCAGAGGAAGGAAAGGTAAATGCTATTGTTTCATTTTGTTTCTTTTCATTGAACAAGATAACAGATACAAAACGTGTAAGCAAAATCTTACTTCAAGGACTTGCTGCTCAACACTTCTATCATCTACAACTGCACGTCCCCCAACAAATGTAAGATATTGCATGATTAGTTTTGTTGTCTCAGTTTTGCCAGCTCCACTTTCACCGCTGACGAGTATAGACTGACTTCGACTGTCGTCAATCATTGCTCTGGATTATGAAGCATAACTGAGGTTAATTATTATCATCACAGATAATACCAGGTAAGAATGTCAGCAAAAATATGGAAAAGAGGGTGGACCACCTGTATGCAACTTCAGAAACTGCAAAAACATGAGGACTGAGCTCACCGAATGGTGCTCCCTTGTACTGTTCCATCATGTACGCATTGTAGAGATGTGGAAGCTTCTTAAATGGATTGACAGCGATCAGAATGCTTCCAGTGTATGTCTGAAAATGAAATGGAGCGATACTTCAGTCAGGAACAATCTACGAATAGTGCAGTGAAATATACTGACAGTGACGAGTGGAAACAAGAATGACACTGAAGTTATTACCACAAATAGTCCCAAGAAAGTAGTATCATCTCAATAGGGACACAAACAAATTAGACACCAAGCAGCAACCAAAATATTACAAACGGCAAGCCAGCATTCACATCAAAGAAATCTAGCTGAGTTCAACCATATAGAACATAATTACTTTCGTCAACTAAATAAGGAAAGAAGCTCTCCTTCTATAGACGGAATACTCAACCTATATGAATCACAGTCCTGGCCAACAAACTGATAAAAAAATGGCCACGATTATTACAAGGTTGATTATCCAGAAAAAAGATAATGCTTATATTGGAACCTAAAGTTAGGGTTGAATTACGAGGATGTTTCTAGTACAATTGGATACCAAATAAGCAAGTTTTTCAATAGTATGAATGTCATGATATATGCATTCCTTGCTCACACAGTATAAATTCAAGATCAATATTTCAGCTAGATTATACAACACATAACAACTATAAGACAACATAAGAGGGAGCTATCACATAGACACAGCATAAATTAAAATAAGCAAGGAGATATTTACCCTAATGTGTAATTACTATTCCCAAAGGTGGCATTTGATCGATAGACCACTCAAATCAGATGGTGTTCAAAATGTATTCTCAAATACATAGACCATTCAAGTACCGAAACAGGAGCACTCAGGTCAGTTTTACAGATACCTAAAATTTTCCACAGATAACAGACCTAAATGCATGCTATAAAGCTAAATCTTAAGTCTTTGAGGCACGGGCACCCACAGTACCATAGACAAAATGGGCGAGAAAACAAACTGAAGCTACTTCATGTGTAAACATGTCTTAGACCAACACAAGAAACTCCAGAGGCAGTTCTAAGTTGTTCAAGTGGAAAGCTAAGGCCACTGAGTACACACTGATACCGATATCTTATGGAAGCAAATCCAACTCAATAAAGTAACAAGGCAGCATAAAAACCAAAATCCAAGCAGCAATGATACTCACGCAGACCTCTAAATAAGCAAGAGTGAAAAAAATAAAGAACTCACGTATATATCATTGAGATCATATCTCCTCTGAAGATTATAAAGCACACCAGGCTCGTGCAAGTAAGTCAGCTTGGTCATATCATCCACTCCATTATGCTCCTCATCGTCAGGATCCCTCCGAAATAGCTTCTCCGGGGCGACGGAAACCTAAAACCACAAATTCAAAAGCGGCAACAAATAAGGTGAAGACAAAAACAGAAATTCTCCGGCGAAAAAGACGGTTAATCAGATCAAAACCTTTTTCCCCGTAGAAGTCTCGACGTGGACCTTGTTACCAGAAGAATCGAGCACATCGCCGGGAATCCAAGCCAAATCCTTATCCTCAACCCAAACCTTATCGCCCTTTCGCAGATTCAAATCCATTGGGAAGTCAATCAATCGCTCATGAAATTCGTGATGAAGCTCAACGAGAGAACTCTAGTGGATTAGATTGGACGACGTAAAGAGATTTTTTCAAAATTCAAAATGAAGCACCTGAAACCCTAAGGAGATTGATAGAGAGGAAGGAGATGGTTAATTAATTACTGTTCATAATTTTTTTTTTTGTTGGAAGTAAAACCGCAAGAGAAAAAAAAAAGTACGAAAAAATAAAATAAAATAAAAACGGTTGACTTCCCGCCCTCTCGGATCGTATATTCGCAAACAAAAGACGAAACGACTTTTGAAAAAATAATTTAATTTGTCTCGTTAGGATTAATGCATACGCACAACTAATGATAATAATAAGTTTTAATCCGTGTTACGAGCGGAATTGATTTCAATAATTAGCACTTAAATAGCATTAATTAATATCAAAACAAACTATTGATGGTTAATTATGTTTATTTTAGCAAGTTTGTGTATGCTTTTAATCGTTTTTATTGTTTGCTACTCTATCTTTGATTTCCATTAAAAGAATTATTATAAATGATAAATGATAAATAATCAACCGAAGATTTGTTTGTTAATTGCTTTTTAGGACATGGAAACTTAATGTCCCAATCTGAAACCAAATCAATGAGGCAAATAGAACAATACTCGCATTTATAACAATAGCAACAATATAATCAAGCAAAGACAAAAATAAATAGGTACAGTGTTTAGGTATGTGTCATCACACAAGCAGAAACTAAGTAGAAGGCCATAGTACAAGCTTGCTCCAGAGGCCTATAAGCACTACTGAAGGCTTGGGCCCATTTACATCTCAAATACCACACAACACAACAAATCATTTGTACAATCTGGCAGGAAAGAGTTGTTGCATATAATAGAACACTCGGCGGAAAAACACTAATCTTGCAAAAGATTAGGACTGCTGAAGACGCGCTTCAAACTAGGACACACTGTTCTGAACCTCCCCATGCTCACCGAGGATATCTGCCAATCACCAAGACATGGTTTATATGAATCCATGGATAATCTGCTAGATATTGATATGGACGTAAAACTCCCTGTTATTACCTTTGGACAGAAACGGAGGTCCAGTGTCTCTAGTGAGCAGCATCCTGATATAGCTGCTTCAACTCCTGCTTCATCCATGTTACAAGACTACCAAATACAAAAGGTTATCAAAGTGTGATTAGTGACACCATCTTTTAACATATGTAACTCATATAACTTAAGTGATATAACTAGCTCAAACTGAGCCAATTCTGAGGAAACATACCTGAAGAAAGAGACTAGCCAATCTTGGACAGACCAGCTTCAGTACTTCCAGAGAGCAACAGTTGCTAGACAATCCATTTTGATTTCAATTAGCAAATGGAAAATTACCAATATTCGATGAGAAATATAGAATCAAGTCAATAACAAATGGTATATCCTCTCATACCTAAGATTAAGTAAGACCAGGTTGGAACACGCGAGATTAACCTCCTTTAAATTGACCGATAGTGATAGGTTCAGTGATGATAAATGATAAAACCGAGCTGCAGGCGGTATCAACACTTTTCTGATATTGGGGCAACCCACACAATTGAGGTTTTGCAGTAACCGGTTGCCTGTTGCAGCTGGTTCTTGCGTATTCTCACTAGAACTGTATACTCCAAAGTAATCAAATAGCTGTACATTGGTTGAACCCCAATCAAGGTCATGCATGTTAACACAGCCGTTCAAGCTCAAATGGGTCAAGTGTGTGCAGTACGCAAGTAGGTCATCTATTGCAGTCTGACAGAGAGTTCCATAAGACAGGTCCAACTCTTCAAGTGCCGGTAAAGCACCTTCTTTGTACAGAGGCTCCAATGATGAGTCAGTGAGATATTTGCAGGCTTGTAATTTGAGTACCTAAACAATAAAAAAATACGCAAAGTAAGAACATCATAACTCTAGTTCTCATGGTAAGAATGTAAAGTATATATGATCTACAGCGTGATAAGGTCTTAATTACCTTCAGTTGAATACATGACTTGAAGATGGGCTCCAGATTCATCAAGAAAGTGTACGACAAATCAAGAACAGTCAAATTTGGGAGCCCGTTTAAGGAAGACAAGCCATCAGAGCCAATAGAAGGGCAAGACATTAGCACCAGCGACTCAATTAGTGGGCATGAAGCAGTGGTTGCAAACAGACAATCATCCGTCAGTTGACTGGAAAGGTAATGAGGGGAAAATTGATTAGCAGCACCATAAAATCAGTCATGAAAATGAAAATAACAAACAGATATCTAATTACCCGCAGAAAGAAGCATCTAAAGATGTTAATAGAGGACAAATGATGGATGCTTCAGACAGTACACCGCAACCTTTCAATTCAAGGGACACCATATAAGGTGCTTCGATATTGAGCACACTCAGTTTCGGGCATATTCCTAGATTTAGAGACCGTAGCGCAACCTATTCATAACCAAAAGTGAGAAGCAAGAAAATCCCTCAGTTAAGAAAGTTAGCTATTTGATATGATCAGAGAAGCAACACTCACAGGCTGGAAAATTGCAGTTTCAAGATGGTCACATCCATCTAAACATATCTGCTCTATGCGAGGGCACTTCAACTCAAGAGAAGTAACAGCACGACAACCCACAAGGGACAGAGTAACTAACGATGAATTGCAGAATCGCACTTCTGTTAAGCTCTACAAGACAATACAAGATTTAGAATCAGTTAAGCAACCAGAAAAATATCACCCATTGCCTTAAGATTTAAGAATATGTATCACACCTCACAATTGTCAAGAATTAATGACTTCAGCATTGGACATCCACCATCATCACTAAATATTTCACAAACAGTGTTAGATAGTGATTCACAATCAGAGAGGTCCACTTCTTGCAAGGACTGGCATTGCAGAACCAATGTTGTCAAATTCTCCTGTTTCTGGAGAGCTAATCGCTGCAACAAAAATGAAGAAAATATTAACGGGTTAATCAACTAAAAAAATCCCAACTAATGGAACCGTATTAACAAATCAAGGTGACTAAGTGCATACTCGAAGAGAGTTGGAAGCGATTGTGATTCGGCGAAGCGCTGGACAGTTTGAAACAGTGATTGATGACAGCATGGTGCTTTGCAAGTTAAGCTCTGTGAATCTGTTAAACACAGCGGAGAGAGGACATTTTATGTGAAATGATTAGAACTTTTTTTTAAGGCTTAACTACTCATCACAATAAAATCTGCAGAGGAGACTAGAGATGAGGACCATACTTGCGGCAATGGACTAGGCTTATACTCTGCAAACGAGAGAGATGCAACGCTACAGATGTCAACAGATTGCAATTATCAAGCTCCAAAACCTGCAATAGATGATAAGTCATTAACCCAAATGGAAACAGTGGTCTCTAGGTAAAGCTTGTAGATCAATGTGCATGTGTATGTAGATAAGACGAAAGCAATCACCAACCTCCAGCGCATGACTATTAGCAATCCAGGTCATAGACGCGGATGTTATACCCTCACAACTATGAAGCTTGAGAACTGTCAACATAGGGAGATGTACCGACTTCAACGAGGAAAAGGGCACACAGGTTAGAAAAACGAGTATGAGACAGCACAGGGGAGTAGAAAAGAAGCCTTAGATAAGAGGAACACCAACCTCAAGAGATATATTGGGGCAGTATGAAGCATTAAGAATATGGAGACTAGCACAAGCCTGGGCTATTTCACGCAAAGTTTCATCACTGACACATGAACAGTTAGAAACATCGAGTGACTCTAATTGAGGACACGAAATGGCAGCTGAACGAATAGCAGCATCCAGGAGCTTATGGCACGAGGCTATATCAAGAACTTGAAGGAGTGGACAGTTAAGCATCGCCTGTGACATGTTGCTTCTTTTTAATGATAAAGACCTGAGCTGCGGACACCTAAAAGATAGAGAAAAAATAATAATAGTAACTGAGAATGAGACACATCAAACGAATAAAAATGAAAATGACTTTATTGAAAAGAAACTTCACCTGAGAGACAAACGCATAACGCGGCACTTTGTGATTTTAAGTTCACGTAGCCGATCATGACTCAGGTGTATTTCCTGGGCACCATTTCCTAGAAGAGCCTCATTTACAGTCACGCTTCTCAACATATTACACTCCTCCAATGCCTGGAAAAAGTTTTCACTGATATGACCTTTTCCTATGATTAAGACCTCCAGATTCCTGAAACAGGCGAAAAGTTGTAATAGAGATATATATATATATATAAACTTAATTTATGAAGACATACTTAAAGGCAGATACCTCAAAGTGGTAGCTGCTTTCATAGCCAGTGCGTTAACAGCAGGAGAGCCATAAACATTCACTTCAGTGGCATTGGGATAGCGATGACACATGTCTTCAACTGCACACAAAGCAACCAAAGGTTATATTTTATCTACGTATACTACTGCCTTCCAATTATGGATTAGTAAACGGAAAATAACAGAGAATACACCTATAACATATGTTATAAAGAACAAACTTACATTGCTCGACAGAGATCCTCATATTTTCAAAGTTCAAGACCTTCCAAAAATCCTCATGAGCACTAGCTACTCTCCACTGACGACATACCATAGCAGAGCGACAGAGGTCGACGTGATTCAAGAACGAGAATACCTGAAGATAAAAAATTACAAAAACTTTGAAAACAAAGAGAAGGAGAACTAAAATATATCTGAAAACGCACAAAAAAAAGTATACCATGTGTAAGAGGTCATCAGTCAAATCAATATGAACTTCAAAATCTTCTGCATCAGAAGAACCGTTATCATCTCCATCATCTTTCTTCCCATCTTTCCGGCCAGTGTAATTCAAGATGAAATTCTGACAGAACATATCAGTATCTGTCCGAGAAGAAGAAGCAACCCCAAAACTGACACTTCTCTCAATGGAGGAACCAGAGTTTCCAGCATCTGAAGATATCCCCGAAGCTGACCGGCACTCACTGCAAACAAATAACAGTAACAGGATTAAAAAATCGAAACTTTAGATCTCGTTTCTAACAAGATTCACTCACGCAAGGCCAGAGTACACTTTAGCACGTTTGTGGTAAGAATCGTGATCAGCTTCCTCCATAGTACAATCCTCAGCCACATCAGCCACCGCCGTCGCCACTGCATTGCTACTCTCTCCCTGAACCAAATGATGATGCGAGCGAATCTCAGATGACCATACTCGCTCCAATTCGTCACCGTTCTCCTCTCTCGCCAGCATCTCCTCACAAAGCGACCAACGTTCGTTTGTGACTCCTAACTCCCTCTCGTTTAGATCGAAATCAACAAAGTCTCCACCTTTATTGTTGTTGTTGTTGTTGTTATCCATGGCTGATTGTTTCAGTCTATGGGAAACTCCGCCTCTGTTCTCTTCTTCTTCTTCTTCCTCCTCGTCGGTGAAGCAATGGAAACACCAAATCCTCATGCACACACACCCTTCCTCCCCAAAAACGAAATCTTCGGTCTCGATCTATTACATTTAAGGAAACATGATCAGGAGAATCCAGAATTTGAGGGGAAAGTTACTAAATTTCGAAAGCTCAGAGGGAATTAAGAGAAACCCAGAATTGAATCTCTGATTATGTGAATCTGATTTGAGATTAGGGTTTGAGAAAAGGAGATCAGATCTTGTGGGAGAGAGAGAGAGAGAGTAGGAGGAGGGGTATACTGTGCGTTTTTTTCAACGAGAAGCTTTTGAACAACAGAGTAGTCGTTGATAAATTCCGGCGAAAATGGAAAATTGAAAAGACAAAACACAATCTGAGAAAGAAATAAAAAAGACAAGCTTTGTTTTGGAGTTTCCTCTCTTGCTTTCACCGTTTCATTTGGTCAGGGGAAGGACGTTTAGGAAACGGCGTCGTTTGACGATAACTACTGTAAAGCAGATACATACTCTCTCTCTCTCTCTTCAAGTGTATAATAACAATGTTTTTTTTTCTAATAAAGATTGTACGATGAATGAAACTGACATTTATAAACGAAAGACGAAGCAGTAGTGCCACGTCACGCACGAACGTAAAGCATAAGAACTGTAACAGTTGGTAGCACGAGGCTCGAGCCACGCTGTAGATACAAATAGTCAGCACTCAGCAATACGTAGAAGAAAGACTTGTCCAAGTCTTTAGCCTTGTTCTTGAGTTTAAAGATAGGCCCAGTGGGCCTCGTGAAGTATTTATACGCAGATAATGCTTAATAGTCCTGTTTAATGATTTTTGGTCTGAAATAGTTCGATTTTTTCGGTTTTTTTTTTATATTTCAGTTTAGAAAGATTAGCTACCATATTAAAACTATATCTAATTTAGTTTTGTTTGGTTTATACATTGTCAGTTTGTTTGGTTTATACATTGTCAGTTTTTATTTTTTCGTTTTTACACCAAAAACTCGTAACTATATTTATTTTTTATAATAAATTTTAATTTATATGATTAAAAATCAAATTTATTAGAAATAAATATATTTTTATTTTAACTTTTAAATATAATTTTTTTTTAAATATTAAATAATAGTAAGTAAAATAGATTATTATATTTTGGACAAATTTTTATCATTAAAAAAATTATGTTTAGTTAATTTGATGGAAATGAGAGAAAAATTATTAAAATAAAATAATTTTATGTATATATTATCAATTTTATTATAATTATATATACTATATATTTTAATTAATCGGTTTATTCGGTTGATCGGTTAATAAATCAAACCATATCTAGAGACGGTCATCAGATTAAAAGAACCTAAACAATTTAGTAAAAGTTGTTAATCAGTTTGAATTCAAATGGAATGATCTGTTTTGAATTAGGTAGGGATTTTTTTCAATCTAAAACTTTTGAAAAAATTTAAAGATCATATACCAATGTTTCATTTAACTATACCAAAAGTCAGCTCTAACCATATCTATATACTACGATTTTAAAAAATTAACATTTATTCAGTTTATTCGGTACTACTAAATCCAAACTACATTCTCTATTTCAATTGGTTTTAACCGATTGGAAAGCCTTACTTAATACATTCTAAAATAGTATTGATTCAATTTTAAGTTCATCATCAGTCGATTCACCATGTACCATGACTCATTCTTTTTATATATTTTCTTCATCTTCCCTCTTAAAAGTGACGATCACCAGTACCAACGGTTGCAAAGTAATTAACGCGTTAATTAAAACATTTAATTAGTAAACTTCTCGCGTAATTGGCCAGCTAGAAAACTTATTAGGCTGTTGAAGCCGTCTAAGGGCTTATCTTTACAATCCATCTATAGCTTAGAGCATGATTAACCGGGGTCTCTTAAGGTAAGATTTTAGGTTTTCTAAGAGACATATCTTAGCTTTTAACTAAGAAAACCTAAGAACCGTCTCTTAAATAAGAACCATAAGAGCCGTCTCTTAGCGGGAAAAATGTAAAAAAAAATAAAAAATTAAAAAGACAAATTTTACGTTAAAAACTCCACCTTAAGAGACCCGGGTTAATCATGGCCTAAGCCACCTCTACACAACATTTATATATTGAATCTCGCCATGAAATGATGAACTCAGCAGATGGAATTTATCGTACATATAGTACATTCTGCATTAATAAGCATTGGCTATTTTCTTCTTATGGCAAAAAAACAAAGAGAAAAGACAAATATTAAATATTGTGGAAATATTAACCTTTGGGATGTAAACTATTACTATTATTTTATATAAAGTGATATATGCCTAAAGCTTTTGTTTCATTTTAGTTATTGATGTTTTACTTTCTCAGTAAAAGAATATGATTTTTTTTTTCTGTTTGACCTCTACATTGAATTGAATGTTTATTGTTTTCAATGTTTAGTCTAAGACAAGTAGTAGATACATAACTTAGATAACGCATATATGTAATTTAAGATTATTTTGATATGGATATGCAAAACAGCTGCATGCTACTATGCGAGACCAAAACTGAGAATGTATGTGTGGGACGGTTGAGTAATAATTAAGACATCTCATAAATATTACTCTTGAAAATAATAGATTTATCAACGATGAACGAGCTTGTTTGGTGAGATAATGAAGTTAAGTCACAATTATTTAACTTACGTAGACTAGTAACTGTTTAGGGGTAGACAGGCAGGTGGGTGAAATTAAATGCATACCTTCTTTTAAAAGGTTCCACTGACTCACTCAGAAGAAACTTCAATATCATCAAAAATAATAACCATTAATTAAAAATGTCATGGTCGAAGGGTTTCTTGATCTTCTTGATGTTGAGTCAGTGTGTGTCAGCTGAAGAGAGCATGCAAATGCCCTACGAGTACTTGAAAGTTCCAGCAAGTGAGTTTGTGAGCTCCATTGACATGATCGTGGGAGTAATAGGAGAAGTGACTTCGATTTTGTCTGAGTTTGCGGATTTTAGTGGAGATAGTCGGCTGCAAGATGCGGTTTCTGATTGCCTGGATCTGCTCGATGTTTCTTCAGATGAGCTGAGTTGGTCTGCTTATGCTTCTCAGAATCCAAATGGTACGTAGGCTATTAAAACCCCAATTAAACAACATATATATAGTTCTATCATACCTTTATAGTGTTAAAAACTTTCAATGCATAAGTTTTTTTTGTTCTAGTTATAGGACATGCAAATTTGAATCACAAGGTCAAAATTATTTTTATAAAAAGTAGATGTTTTTGATATGAACCAAAGTATATTTTATACAAGTAGAATTCGAAAAGATAATATACAACCACGTGGTGTGGTTTGGTGGTTTTGAAAGAGATTCGGTCCCAATACAGACCCTATTTCGAAATTCCGTGTGACCATCCGGACTAGCGTTAAATCGCAATAATACGTGAAGTTCTGTGAGCTTCGTGGGACTAGTCGGTTGACTTCGGTCGCCGGATTTCACGGTTATAAAAAAGAATAATATACAATTTGGATCAATGGACAAATTAACAAAAGAAAAATAAAAAAAAAGGATAATAGATATAATTTGCCACTAAAAAAGATTTAGCCTTAGATGTGTTATAGGCTAAAAGATGTGCTTTTGAAAGATCCCGATTATCTTAAATGATTAGAAGAAAACGATTTTTAAAAATGGTTGTTTATTGTGTGTTTTTTATTTATATTTATATATATTATATAAATATGTATATCAATCAGAAAATTCGATAAACTGGACCATTAATGACATCTAAAGACTATCCGTAAGACAACACACAAATATGTGATTAGCGCGTAATAGTCTTTTCAACATTACACATCATATACACGAGAAAGGAAAATGAGAGGGACCTTAACTAATGTTAACGTGAGCAGAGCCGGCCCTAAGAAATTTTTGGGTAGAAGCAAATTAAAAAAAATGGCTGTTTTTGTGGGGTTTTGAACCCTGGTTACACAAAGAAAGACTATAACTTTTAGATTTTACCACTACACTAAAAAAGAATTTAAAAAAATTGTGACTGGAAATATCTTTATAATAAAAAGGCTGAAAACGACTGCTTCCTTGGCTTGGCCCAAGGGCCGACTCTGAATGTGAGACGTACAATTTTAGTCTTCGATAACAATAAAACGTGTTAACGTACATATAACATCAATTATTGTGAAACAACACACCTGTACAACTCGCTGGTTTTTGGAGTTCGAACTTTACTGGTTAGATTCTCCACGACTCCAGTAAATTATGATCATTTGATACCATTGACTAGATTATCTTGCATGGTGTTAAATGGTGTACTAATATATTAAGAAACCTTTCTCAAAACATTTAATTGAAATGGGCTGATGAATTGAGAAGTTTAATTTTAAATTAAAAAAGAAATATTTTTTGTACTTGCTGCATAAAGTTGAAATAGGTGGTTCTTTTGCCCATCAACTATAATTAAATCTTGCATCACAAATAATATTTTCGAGAAAATGGAAGAGTTAGTCAAAGAACGTGGTCTTGAAATGAAAACCAAAATTCTCGATCTAGCTTACTATATACATGCATGCACTATGCTATATTATTTTTTCAAAAATTATACAAAATGTATATGCATAAAAAATATAGTTAAATTAGTAGAGTCATTTCTACCATATCATTTCTGGTAGCAACCAAAACTTATGTTCATTTGAATATATTAGTCAAGAAATGTTAGAACTTTCCATCTCGTTATTTAAGTATACATTAAGTTTTTAAAAATATAAAACATATGTCAAGTGACGATGATTGTGTTACGTCAAGGCTATGCATGTTTCGTTAATGAAATGAAAGCAGTTTTTACATAATCATTAGTAAATGGCATGTGCGTCGTAGGGACAGGGAACATGGATTCAAAATCGTAGATATATACTTATTGCATAATAACTGTAAGTGTGAATGAATGAAAATGATAGTGTTGAATAAAATTACGAGTATAGTAGTCATTAAAGAGGAAGACATGTGATGGTTTCTGAGTGGGGTCAGCGCAGGTAAGGGCAACGGAACAGGGAACGTGGGATCGGACACAAAGACATGGTTAAGTGCTGCTCTCTCTAATCAAGACACCTGCATGGAAGGCTTCGACGGTACATCTGGTCTTGTCAAACCTATTGTCGCTGGTAATTAATCTTTCTTCTTAGCATGTTAATTGTATAATTTGTGTGGGTCACTAATAAACTGTAAAGTAAATTAACATAACCCTATGGTAATGTTTAAGCATGCGTATTCGATTCACGTTGTTTTCTTTTTGGATTTTTGTCTTTTTTTTTGTGTTAGGTTTTGAGAAACATGGTCTAAACTACAATCATACTTCATTTAGGTTTGATTTGGTTTTAGATTAAAAAACATAAAAATTATTACCTTTGTTTCATATTAAGTATTGTTGTACATAATTTTTTTTAGTTACAAAATAAATGTTTTTCTAGCATTTCAATGCAAAATTTGTTAGTTTTATTTTGCATATTATTTTTTTATTGGTTAAAAATAGTTATATGTATAAGTAATAATGTTTTTATATTGGAAATACACAAAATTAAATGTTTTTTTATTTATGTGAACAAATCTAAAATGACAAGTAAAATAAAACGGAAGAAGCATATAATTTTAGTATTTTAATGTATTTTTTTAACAAAGTTTGCTTTGCTTATTCAATACCATAAGTGTATTATTAGCTTATTATGATATTTTGGCTCGTTTCAGGCAGTCTCGGTCAGTTATATTCTATGCTTAGGGATCTGTTACCACTTGTTCAGCCCGAACAAACACCTCAGCCCATTTCCAAACGTGGTCCAATTGAAAGACCAAGGACTCCACCAGGCCGGACACTTAGGAACACCTACGTGGACGAGGAAAGCCGTCAATTCCCAGACTGGTTCAGACCAGAGGACCGGAGACTCCTTGAAACAAACGGAGTGAGTTACGTCGTTACTGTAGCACAAGATGGGACAGGTAACTACACGACCATAATGGACGCCGTTGAGGAAGCTCCTGATTACAGCTGGACACGTTTCGTCATATACATTAAAAAGGGTTTATACCTGGAGAACGTTGAGATCAAGAAGAAGAAATGGAACCTCGTGATGTTAGGTGATGGCATTGACGTGACAGTTATTTCCGGTAACCGCAGCTACGTGGACGGCTCGACCACGTTCCGGTCCGCTACATTCGGTAATTTAAATGTTTCATAAGATATCTATTGATCCATCCATGCACACGTCAAAATTGGTTATAATCCATGTTCTAAAATGTCTCGCCTAGATCGATTAGAATATTCGCGGTGGTCATCCGATTAATTTTCTTATCAGTCCAATTTTATAAAACATTTTATTATTTAATTTATTGAATTAAAATTTTAATCTGTAAAATTGAATAAAAATATTAATCATTAAAATTGTATAATTTAATTACATTTGAACTAAAAATCAAAGTTATAAATTTATTATATATTTCTAAATAAAATTAGATTATAAAATATTAAAATAATCTAAAAATTAGTATCCGATTAATCTTTGTTTAATTTCTGATTTTTTAATTAGGCGCTAGACCCAACCTTGTCGTACCACTAGCGCCTAACGAATTCTTGAACCTTGGTTATAACCAATGCTAGTCTAAATTTTTAATATTTTCACAATGCATCAGACTCAAGTAAAAGTTTGTGCACTTATTCTTCATATAAGCCTACCGATTCTTTTGCCTATGCCCGATTTGGTTATAATTACATATCTTGATTTTGATACATGTTTCAGCTGTAAACGGAAGAGGATTCTTGGCTAGAGATATAACGTTCCAGAACACAGCCGGACCAGAGAAGCATCAGGCCGTGGCCCTTAGGTCAGACTCTGACCTATCTGTGTTCTATAGATGTGCTATGAGAGGTTATCAAGATACACTCTACACGCACACCATGCGTCAGTTTTACCGAGAGTGCATTATTACTGGAACGGTGGATTTTATATTTGGAGATGGGACCGTTGTGTTTCAAAATTGTCAAATTTTGGCTAGGAGAGGACTCCCTGACCAAAAGAATACAATCACTGCACAAGGCAGGAAAGAAGCTGACCAACCCTCAGGTAAACCGTAAACACTTCTTGAAACTCTTTGATTGAGACCGGGTGATTGTGGTCGGGTGGTAAAGAAGCGGGACTAGAACGTCAACACGTTTCAACTATGTACTATACAATATAGTTGATTCTCAATTATATTGGACCTTTTTTTGTTCATATTCAGGATTCTCGATTCAGTTCAGCAATATCTCAGCGGACGCAGACTTAGTCCCGTACCTGAACACGACACACACGTATCTAGGAAGACCATGGAAGCAATATTCAAGGACAGTTTTCATGAGGAACAACTTGGGCGACGTTGTGAGGCCGGAGGGATGGCTCGAGTGGAACACCACTTTTGCTTTGGACACACTCTTCTATGGAGAGTTCTTGAACTACGGACCAGGTTCAGAACTCAGCAGCCGAGTCAAATGGCCTGGTTACCACGTGTTTAACAACTCGGACCAGGCTAACAATTTCACAGTTTCTCAGTTCATTGAAGGAAACCTTTGGCTGCCTTCTACGGGAGTAACTTTTACAGCTGGCTTGGGTGTCTAAAATTAATATGGCTCAGTGTCCGTATTGTCAAGTTTAGCTTCTGATATGAAATATTTAAGTTTATAAGTAGAGACTTGCAAGTTATAGCTCAAAAGAAGTCCCCAAGATTATATACTAGACAGAGTATTGTGATGTGCAAAATGTCATAAACAAAAGTAACAAGAAACTAAAAGAAAGAAGCATTGTATATACAATTGCACCTTGCTTTTATTACTTTTGATGCAACGGCGAGGGAAAGAGCTACTACATATAGGCCACTTAAGGCTAAGGGTAAAAACATAAACAGGTATTACCCAAAGACCATTCCAAAAGAAGAAAAAACCAAATAAAACTTGAGCACCATTACTAACCCAATATTGTGTATGTCTTGCTATATTTGCTAAACTGCAGAAGATGATTTTAGGAGGTTTTACCAACACCTTGACGATCGTCTCTCTCTTCTTCATCCTTCACATCTGCTGAAGAACTGTTGTTTGGCACAACCGTGGTAGGTGACCATTGGTCAGGAACCATCAGAAAATAAGCTGTCATGGCTTTCCTGAAACGTTTCTTGTATTGCTGCGGTGATATCACTGTGGGAGTTGAGTTCTTTGGTCCTCCAAGTAGCCCTGAAGTTTTGACCCAAGTCTCCAGGTGTTTGTCCCAAGTGTATTGCCTCATGAAATCGATAGTTCCTAGAACAAGTTCGCTTCGTTCCTCATCTACCCCAACTAGTAAGGAGTAATCCATTACGTGTATTGACTTCAGCCAAAGAAACAAAGAAACATGTCTTCCATCAGTAACATGTATATTCCAAGAACATACTCAGCAATTCATAACAGTTTAAAGAAGGAAACAACTTGAAACTTACAGCAAGAAACGATGTATCATTCCAGACGGCTCTTTCAAGAAGTCGTTTTGCCTTGCTCCCAACAAATATTGGAGATGTGGGCATTGCTTCAACCAGATTCTGGTCCAGCAAAACTGTGTTGCTACCACTTGTATCCGGATTGTAACGGGCACGAGTGGAGCCTTTTAAGTCATAAAGCCTAGCGAAGTTACGCTTGAATAGAAGATTCTCCATCACCAAGACATCCATTTTGAACTCTTTCCCTCCTTTAAAGTGTTTGGATGAGACCTTTAACATTTAAGCAAAGAATTATATGTCAACAAAATAGGAAATTAAACAAATCGGTTAATGTTATGTTATGTCTTGTTTCTAGTACCTGATAGATTCCCAAGATCTTGGCAAGGCTTGTAGGGCTTTTAGTACAGATTGAATCAGTCAAGTATTTGAAGTAAGCTGGCGCAAATTTGATGAAGGATTCAAGCTCTGTCTTTGTAACTTGTTTGATGATAAAACGGTCATCCAAAGTTTTGGCAAAGAATACGTTGCTCTTTCCACCCTGAGCACCCCATTTTCTACATCGACCAAGAGATCTTATGAAATCAGTTTCTGAAGGGCAGCAAATCTTCCTCAGGGCCTCAAACTCCTTCGCATAGTAACATGTCACAGAGTACTTCACTTTCCCAGGAGGACTTTCATCTGTAAACGAGACTCTAGCATGCAGATCTTTCAAATACAAGGATGACTGTAGCAGCTGCGAAACTTGTTCATCAGCAGAGCTTAGGCTTCTACTCATGTCAACTGACAAATCGCTCAGAGAGTTCAACGAGAGAAGGTTCACAGAATCAAAAAGTGAAAAGGAACCTCCACTATCCAAGCGATCTCTGGCCTTATCTGATCCAGACATCTGGGCGTTATATTCAGATGATGTAAGAGCATACGCTATGATACTAGTAGGCTCGTCATCATATACTGGCAGTACCAAGTCATTAGTTCCCAGAGGAAGTAGCAGCCTTGCACCACTTTGCCATTCAAGCTCTCTATATGAAGAAACATAAACAGGCCGGTCTTCAGCCATAATGTGCTTGCGAGAATTAAGCGAATAATTCTTGTTGAGTGAATAGTAAAAACTAGGAGAAGGCATCTGAACTTGCATGGTTTGTTCCTCATTGCTGGACCCTCCTAAAAAGGCCAGTCCACTTTCTGAATCCGACAGCTTTGAATCATAACTCTGAGTTCCATTTACTGAAGCAGCTCTGCTAGGCGGACGAGAAATACCATTCTCCGAGGCAGTTTGTTCACCTATCCATGCTGCATCAAGAGTATCAGATAAGTCTGTTGATTGAGACTGGCTTGACGTAAGTACCGCTTTAACCACCTGCGAAGGCTCCACAACATTTTCTTTACCACCTTCACTAGATTCAGACTCTATCCTACAATCCGAGGGTATGTCTGAGCCTACATCTTCAGGAGTAGCACTTTTTCCACTGATATCAGCAAATGATTTACCCTTGCTAAGACTTTTATCATTCTCCGCAACCTGGGGAAGAGAGTCATTACTACTTGCAACATGGGCTGATATCGACTTTTCTTTTTCATCCCCAAGCTTTTCTAAGGAGAAGTCACGACCCATAACTTTTGGGGAAGAATTCCTCAGTGATTCTGAATAGTTATTTCTCACCATACTGGCCGCCCCTGTCAGGCATTCATCCCAGGCATATGAATCGAAAAGTATCAGTCTTCGAAGTTTATTTATCAGAAGGATATCAATAGTAGGTTGCCCATCCTTAGAAACGCTTAACATTTGCTGCAAAGATTCCTGAAACCACCAACAACTAAAATCAGTATTGCCTATAGGAGCAACAGAAAAATCATCTACACTGTAGAAAAACACTCCAGGTTTTCAATGTAGAGATTAGATTATGACGAGATCCTCTGAAGGTTAACGAATCAGGTGACATCATCTGCAGTTACTCAGAAAATAAGTTTCAGATCCTTTTTTGAGCAAAACCAAGCAGCACGAAACGTGTGTAATCAAGAAACAGTCGACTACATGAAAAAGTGTATAATATACTACTGCAGAATGTCTCTCCCGTCAAATGTAACATATTTGTTTTTATTTACGTGTTGATAATTAACTTTCATTATGGATATAACACAAATGGCCACATTTAACCATGTATGTATATTTTATACACAAATATATAGTGAGGAGTGTCCCAGTGTGAGTGATGTGAATGCGCCAAGCATAATGCAACTCTGTTACTTCTTAAGTCTAACGAAGTGTAAGTTGCATGACAGGGTACCTTATATTCCTTTTTACGTTGCTCAAGAAGTCCTGCAAGTTCTTCAAGAGAAAGCTTTATCTTGTCAGGAGTGCTGCCCTTGGAATTTGCACCCATTGTTTTCGCTGAAATCTGACTAAGTGCCTCCTGAACTTCATTAAAAAGGACTTCCGCTTTATAAATCACCTATTGTACAGGAACCATGACATATAAGTAAAATAAGAATCCTGGCTTTGTTGATTATAGACAAATATACGATTAAAAACTGTCGGAAATTTGTAACCTCTTTAGATTCCTTTTGGAGCCAATCCTGGTTTTCACAGTTGAACTCAAGTTTGGCTGGTGGCAGAGAAACTGCAAATATATTGATTGAAGCATAGCGGAAGCAAGCAACCATTCTCCCAAAACTGCAGTAAGAGACAATCAGTACTTACGAGTTTATGCTTTCAATCCTCCAACATAAACTGACATTTGCTATATCCATTACATGGCAAGACGTGTAACAAAAAGCAAAAGAAATATGGTACGTGAGATTCAGACATGGAGGAAGGGAAAGCAGTAGCATGTAACAAATAAAGCCAAACAGCAGTATGGTTTAAACATTACACAGCGAAAGTGTTTATTAAGAAGTAGATCTCTTCATACCCATAGAAACGGAGACAGTCTCTGTGAAGGGAATGACCACAGTTGGCCACACGACTAGCTGCTGCATGGTTCGAGAAGCTCAGCTCCAAAAATTTGCCAAAAGACAGGCCCCACGCAGCATCTGACATCACAATTCTGCGTGTGGCAGGAGGAAAGCCATTGATCCGAGGACATTTCAGGCACCGATGCCACATCCAAATTTTTCCTTCGCGTTGGCCAGGTAGCAATTCAGGCAGTTTCTTAACAGATATTGTAAGACTACCTTGCCTATGAATATAACTATGAATGTGTGCTTCTGCTGGCATCGCACATGATGGGCAAGAGCGATCCTAAACAAGAGAATAATGCAAGCCTCAGCTATTTAAAACCACCAAAAATGATAGGCTTTATAACTTCTGGTCTTACTCATTTAATTAGCCTGGAATCTTTAAACCATTTTAATGTCATTTTACGATTATCCCTAGTCTTTCTCTCTCCTAAACTAACCTGAATCTTTTAAATTAGTTCTACAACTATCCATGTCAAAATACTAGGGTAACAAGTGGGCAACCATAGGACTTTAATTAGTTTCCACTTGGTTTCCTTAGGAGTACAATGTCCTCGCCATCGGCTAAAAGAAGAAAGATGTGCTAAGATATAAGAGAGAAAAAAAAAACACCAACAATGAAGGGTACCTGATCAAAGAGATTATCCCTTAAGAATCGGCCTAAAGGCTTGTCAAAGCTCCCATAGTATTTAATACGGAGTAGATGAGCCCGCTCACACACAGATCCCTTCCAAACACATCTTGTTGATGCCGAAACCAGTATGCTTTGATGGTCAGAAGATGACGGAAGAAAGTCTCCTTTCGAAGAATCCATCTGTTCCTGTCTACTAAAATTTTGATCTCCTGTTACTGTGGATTCGTTAGTGTCTGCACCATCAGTGACTTGTTCTGTGGCAGAGGGTATAACAGACAACTGATCTTTTGTAATAGAAGCTTCTTCCGCGTGAAATGATAGCTGCCTGGGTTTTAGAGTAGGAACTAACCCATTGTCCTTAGAGGTGATCATTTCAGGATCAGTATCCATGTTCTGCTTAGAAGGCTCAGACCTGTCGTTTCCATCCAATTTCCCTTGGAAATGAGTCTTACTAGAAGCGAAATTACCAGTAAGGTCGCCATTGGCTTTATGTGTCTCACTCATCAACTCAGTAGTTGGAGATTTTTCAGCACTTGAAGCAGCAAAACCGGGTATTGTGGATATTGATCTGTTAATCGTTGATGGTTTATCAGGTAAAGCGACTGTAATTGGGGTCTGCAGAGGAAGTTCTGGAAGGGAAGCCCCTTCATCTGCTAGGAACGATGTCTCAAGAGCCAAGTGATATGCTGCAAAAACTCCATATTGAATCACATGTTTCACCCTTTTTAGTTCATCTTCATGTGCCCCCTTGAGCAAAATCTGAAAAAAAACAAAAACAGATCAATCTGTCATATCTTAAGTTAACACTCTTTGGATCAGAGATAGTATATGCATAGTCATAATAATAGGTCAAGGCTCTCATGTCGGAAACAGCTAAGAATATTGTGGAACTTACTGTACAGCCCAAAGGCTTGGGGCAACCATCAAAATACATTAAAGTCTTTGCCAGTTTCTTCACACCTTGACCAGTAACATGTGTCTCGACAAACTTTTCCACATGGAACAGGTCACAATAACCCAGCTTTGGTGATGTGAGCTGGTCAACTGAAGGGACAATCTGCGCACCAGTACAGCGGGATATGCGCTCCAGAAGGGGCCTTTTTATATTCAAAACAAGAGATATGTCCTTCGCAAGAAGATATTCCTGCGCAAACCGCGAGACAGACTTCTCCACCAAGAGAATTTTGGGATTATGAGAGTCAATTTTGGCAACAGCCATCTTCAAATGATCCATTTCCTGAAACATCAGAGACAGTAATTATTAATGCAAAGTCTCTTTAACCGCATACTCCTCTAAGTGACAGTTATGATTTTCCTTTTCTTTTAATCCAAGGATCCATGTCCATGGTCATAGGGCAAAATCAAAAAGAAGAAAACCAATACATACCTGTTGCAACAAAGTGTCAAAACTAGACAACTGGTTAGATATTCGTTGATACTCCAGAGCTCCTCCAAGTATCAGCAGACGTGGCTTCTCGATCTTTGAAGTCATGCGCCGATGAGCCACATTTTTCTTGCAAACAACTCCTCTCACCACCATACTAAGAAAGTGACATTTCATTGTAATCAATACTATAGTGCTTAGCAGTCAACCTACAGAGATATAAATCACAATTAAGGAGTCTTAAAAACTCACCTCTCACTGCGACGGCCACATGGGATGCATTTAACCTTCACATAACCTCCTGGATCCATTCCTCCGCTTTTGCTCGTATCAGGCTTCAGAAGTGTTGCAGCTTCCCACGATAATGATGTAATTATATCAAGCCAGCCCTCTTTATCGCCTTCGTCCACCATAGGTAGATTATCAACCTCCAAAAGTTGTGCTACTAAAGCCCTAAAGTGCCCTTCAACAACATTTTTCATAGCACCACTTGACTTGTCCTTGGAGTGGAATTCCTTATCTTTAAAGCTATTTGATGGGCGAAGGTACCCCCAATCACCTCTATCACCTTCATCACCTTCTTCATCAGATAACAATGCTTCTCTTTCATCTTCTTCGTTCTCTGGCTCTGGCGGCAGCCATAAGAGCCCATCACTCTCAAAATCTACTACTTCAGACTCAAAGGCCTCTTCACAAGGAGGGCTTCCGTCCTTCTCATCATTCCATCCATCTGCTTGCTGCACTGATGTATCTATTGTATCTGTATTCAGTGCGTCGAGATCTTGATCAGGGGGCAAGAGACTTTGGATGTTTGACTCTATGTTTTCTCCAACAGCATGAGTAACATGTGACCCATAGATACGATCAACTTCATCGAGACTGATGGAACCATAGTAGTCATTTCCTTGAGAGTAAGATTGCGCATAATCAGAGTTATAATCGTCATCATCATAAGCTTCACCATCACTCCTGCCACTACAAATTCAAAAAAGAGAAACTCAACAGATAAATTCATAATATGACAAATAATGAATCATTCTAACCATTCCCTATACAGGCCTCTTGAACGTTATCAAAGAAAACAATAAACAGAAGCTACAAGGTAAACTATAAATACACCAAACACAAGAAAATTTACCTGTTCACAAAGAATTCAACTGGATCCTGAGATGATGATGCATTGTGCTGTTCAGACTTGTCAAAATCCATGTGTGAAGAGAGACGACCGCTAGCTCGAGGATTTATTTTTGGTCCAGTAGTTGAATCAACGGTGCAATTGCTACTGTTGGAGGTGCAATTGGAGGTAGTACTAGCAGAAGGGGAAGAACTAAAATGAAGGCTAATAATAGAAGCTCCTTTATCAGGCGGAACTATCCCTTTTTCCCACTGTTTGTAACAGTAATTACAAACCCTGATCCTCCTGTCTGATGACTCCTCATGACAATCCTTGGCTTCATCAGATGGAGATGGAATAGAATTAGCAGCACACTTGGCACAGAAGACACGACCACAAAGACGACAGTGATGTCTTCGGTTGAAAACAGTGAACTGAGCATCACACTCATAACAGACAGGACAGCTGTGGTCTGGCATCCAGAAATCTCTAGACATATGTGAGGAAGAGGTGGTGGAGGAGGACTCGGTCTTTCTAGGGATCCAAGATTTGACTAAATCAACAAAGCCAGGAACTTTGGGATCAGGTGAGTCCATTAATTGAATAATAAGAATCTCCAACGACAAGGAGAGTCATCCTGAAACACTCATCTCTGCTTAGTTGCATAAAGTCTTAACCTTTGAATCCTAATAAAAGGAATCTTTTTAAGACACGAGAGTCAAAACAAAAACTTGTCTGAAGATAAGAGAGAGGGTAATGAATTTACCTGGAATCAGATGCTTCCGAGATTCAGACCAAGTCACACTGATGTCACTCTCTCAGCTTTGAGATTTGTTTACAAGATTATTGAGATCCCTAATAGGATAATATCCAAGTGGTCTCAGATTCAATACTGTGTGATTACAGAATCAACAAAATGCGAATCGATAAAACCCCCTTGTGAAACTAGCAACTCATAAGCTAAACTAGACGAGCAAGCAACGAATTGTTTAATACGAAAAGAAACCAAACCAAAAGAAGAAACAAATAAAAAATTCCAGAAAAACGGCTGATTAAAAAAACTAAATACAGGATAAAATTTGAAGAAACATATAACCATTAATCTCAGCTTAGGAAAAATGTAAAGGGGAAACCTATTCTTCGATCTCCTCGGAAACCAAACAGAGAGATTCGAATAGCAGAAGAAAGAATAAAATTTTACAAATTGATTAATTAGCAGAAGAAGATTAATTGGGAATGGATGGTTACATGATGGAAGAATTGCAGTTTCTTCAGCTCCTGTCGTATTTTTTGTGATTTGTCCAGTTTTTGTGTTCACGACTTGTCTGAATTTTTGTTGCTTTTCTCCTCCTCTATTTCGCTTTTTTTATTCACGTAATTATCATTTTATCCGACACGTACCTCAAATAATTAAATTAAAATTATATTTCACTTCATTTACGTATATCACATATATTAGTCCAAAGCTTATATGATATCAAATTGGTTATTCCTGTCGACCAAAAATATACAAGGGTGGAACCATCACTGTCATTGCTTTTTTGTTTTTGTTTTGTTTTACCAAACGTTGTTAATATTTACATATTTATTAATAGCAAGCAACTGTTAAGCAATTCACACTTTTTCCTGTATTTTAGTATTGGCATTTGGCTTCTTCTCGTTCTTTGTTATAAACGTTAATATTTATATTACCAATACCATTACTTAATATTTTAGCGTATTGAACAGTTTAATCACATTAAAATCCAGGAGTTGTGGTCGTTGAAATCATTTTTGTAAGATAAAAAAATATCTTACGCGATCATCTAAGATACAAGATGCTAAAAAATGGGGGAAGTCAAAAATTGAGCATAGGAAAAGAGAAAAAGAAGCACGTGATTTGATGATCTGTTGTCAAACATGTGAGCTCCCAAATGGATGGCTGTCAAATGTTCGGATGTGATCTGGTGTTGGAGAGATAGGACAAGAACACCTCAAATATGCCTTGCCCTTCCCTGCCCGTTCCCAGCCCGTTCCCATGTTTCAAGAGACCTAATTAAGCTGATTTTAAATAGAACAAACAAACAAGTGTTGAATCTTTTTCTTCTTCTCTTAAGTCGTTCAAATTACGATCAGAGTCAATCACGGCACTACTGAAACACACTGATATGGTCACATAATAGTTTTGGACGGTAGAGAACTAGAAAGCTCAAAAAGCGCTCTAATAAAACTATGGCATCCAATAATTTTGAAGTGCAGTCAAATCTAGCAACTACTTATAATTGTTAATGCGAAAATCACATGACAGTGTCTTAAAGTGTTGAGGTCCATGAAAAGCCAGGGTGACAAGGAAAATTTTAAAGAGTCATCACAAACTGGTTCAACCAAGGATGGGGAAGATGCGGGCAATGTGTTCCAAGGGAACATTCTCACCTGTGTTATTTTTCTTAAGCTCCGGATGGTTAAATTCGTTATGTGGTAAGACGATACTTCCTTCTTCTTTCTCTACAATCCATCCGCTGTTAGCCACCTGGTGCTCAATGAACTTATCTAGAGATGCTCCATCCATGTTGACAGCCTGTGTTTCATTTTCATAGCTAATGAGCAAGGGCACTTTATCGATAAGCAAAGGTCATCAGAAAAAAAATAACTATGGTGTGGAAGATTCGTAACAGAGTTAGAGAAAATTATCAAAAAGTGAGAGACCTTCCATCCAAAGTCTACAATTTGATGCTTAAGCTATCCTATGGTGAAAAGCAAGCCATGTGTCAAGAATTATAAGCTCAATCAACATCATACCTCGGCAAGCACAGATCTTGGAACCTTTTGGTAGCTTAAGCTAAGAAGGTGAATAGCATATGTTTGGATAGCTTGCTCAAAACCTGCATTTTATCTCTTGCATATAAGACATCTACACACTATTTAAAACCGTATAGACAGTACCATAAAGAAGTACTCATGACATTTATATAAACCACCATTTCTAGACGGTTTATTTATCCATAAGTAACTAATCTAAATCAAGAACCTGGTTTATACCAGAAGACATATTTTATATGATTCAGAAATTTGATAATACCTGGAACAGCCTCAAGAATGTGACGGTTCTTGGTTGCTTCATCCCAGAACTGCTGGAACCTCCCAGTCTGCAAAAGCAAAACAAGTATCCTAAACACTCAATACACACCTTTTCAGCTAACATTGATGCTTGCATACCTCAAGAAAGTGCGAGAGAACAATAAGCGTCTTGAACTGCTCCTCCATTTGCTGAAAACACAATTCAAAACAAAGTGCATCTATTAACTCTCACGAATCCAAAAAGGTTAAACACTCCATGAATCTTCAGCACAAAGAAAATAAGTGAGAGTGAAGGAAGATCACCACTCTTTCGGGAATCAAGAAGAGGCAAAGGCTGAAGTCTGGAGCTGGCATAGCCATAAGAGCCTTAACAAAAGAGAAAACAAAAATCACTAAGCCACAAACAAACATGGTTTAATCAGAAGCTAGTCTCACTCTTAACATACCTTGACCAATATTCGAGCCACGATATGAGTATTCATGCGCTCAGGCTCAAACTGTATCACAGTAACAAAGCACCAGTTAGGAGAGACTAAAAATCTCTGGGGGTCAAGGTATGGTTATGAAGAGTAGTACCTGATAGAGACGAAGCAAGCACAGATTTGCATCCAGACTATACGTTTGCGATGTAACCTGAAAAACCATAGAGAAAATCAGAATCCATCAAAATAGAAAAGCAAATCATTGACGGCGATTAACCTGCTCGTTGACGTGGTTTTCGAGATCAGGTAAGATTTCAGGGTTGAAGGGATTGACGGCGACGAGCTGCTCAACGGTGTACGAGCTCTGCTCCTTCGGAGACTCCATCTCTTTTCCCATCCGTGCTCGATTGATTACTGTGGAGAGGAGGAGATTCGCGGCTGGCTGAGAGAGACGGATATAGGGTTTTAGTGCGAAACGACGACGTTTTATCCACTTGGCTATAACTGAGCAATTTCATAATTGTTTGGGGTTAAATTAGGATGATAGTAACGTATAAGGGTTGTTTCGTAAATTAATATCTTGAAGTTGAAACGACGACGCTTTATCACAGTGATGTTCTTTCTTCTCCAGCTCTTTCCACTGGTTATCCCTTAGGACTCTGCCTGAGCTGAAGGAAACGTTTTGTATACGCAATCCAAAAATACAAACTCTATATCTTTGCTTTCTTATTGGTGATACAATTGTTTTAGTGTTCAGACTTCAAGTTCAGTTCTTTACATTATCAGAGAGCATTACTCTTAACTACTTATGAGTCATGAGTATAATATACTTGGATACAATTAGAGTGCTTTCGGGATCATGTCAACTAGTAGATTATGTGAACGTACATGTTACTAAACTTATAGAGGAGGAATTAAGTGTAAAAATGAATTTCTTTCAAAATATATTCAAACAACGAAGTTTGACTCAATGCACTTTACTTGTCAATACAAACCCAAAAAAAAACGAAAACAAAAACATCTTATGTAAACAATCACTGCTTGATTTTCTTTGTAGTTAGTCTTATGTAACAATCACTGCTTGACTTTCTTTTTGTTGTTAGTCTCTCTTCACAGTTTCTTCAACGAATACGGTTCACATGAGAAAACGGCTCATGGGCTGCTTTTGGAGCTGCTTTTTTGGCCGTCTCCGGTACTCCGAAAACATTCCAGAATCTCAGTGTCTCGTCTCCTGCAGCTGAAGCTACGGTACAACCATCTGGACTCTGTAGAAAACACAGACAAATAATACAACGTTTAGAACTAAAGACCTCAAAAAACTCAAACCAATTTCAGCAATACTAGAAACAGAAAATCACCTGGGCCATGTATAGGACTCTTGATGTATGCCCAGTGAGCTCAGCCATTTTCACCATAGATGGATACTTCCACAACGTAAGCTGATTCTGTGTAAACCCGTGTGAGCTTAGCAATTCTCTTTCATTCTTGCTCCACAACAACGAACAAACTTGGGAGCCAGTGTCTACTGAATTCAAGCAAGCTCCTGTGTGAGTGTTCCAGAACTTGATCGTCCTATCTCCTCCACCACCACCAGTTGCGAGCAAATTCGCTTGGAAAGGGCACCAGGCAAGGGCTTTAACTGCAGATGTATGTTCTTCAAGCCTGTGCAGCCATTGCGTGGTCGAGTTTGAAGAAGCGACAGAGCGATCCCATATGTGTACCACATTGTCGTTGCCACCACTTGCTAGTTGCTGTCCGGATCCTGACCACTTTAGCCCACAAACCTCTTGGGTGTGACCTCTGTAAGTTTCCACAACATGTGATCTGATTCGTACGTCGTTGTTGACGATCTGTCCATCCATTCCTCCAGTAGTCAGGATGTGATTGTTCCATGCCATTGATCCTACTCTTGACTGGTGTCCACCCTTCAATGTTCTCAGCTGCAGGGAAAAGTAATAACACAACACGTTAAGACATAAACACAAACATTTTGTCTCAACAGAAGAAGAAAGAAGGGATTTTTGTAGTTACTTGACGGTTGGATGCAGAATCCCAAAGCTGGACTTCAGAGTTGTTGAGCCCAACAGCAACATGACGACCATCAGGTGCCCAGTTGATACTTGTAACAGGCCCTTTCTCCTCATCAATGGTGACAAGCTCAGATGTGGAACCACTAGAAGCATCCCACAGATAAACAGTATGTCCCAACGCTATGGCTAAGACATTAGCACTGCCCCAGTCAAGCAAGTTGAGGTAGAAGTCATCCACAATGTCAGGTGCATCCAATGTCCTCTCAGAAGTCTGTTATTACAACATAAAAGATTAAACAACACATCCAATACAACAACACAGTAGATACGGATCTTTTCTCTTAAGCACAATAACACAAACCTGAGGAATGTATCTGAGAGGCTTAACGGATTTGGGTTGTTGGTGAAGAGAAGCAGAGTGGTCGGTGGGAAGCAACTCGACTGGAGCTTGAGGTTTGTTCCTGAATGCGAGAATCCGAGTGTGGTTCAGGTTCATGGTCTCAGCGAGTTGCTTCCTGTATGCCTCTCTGGATGGTGAGCTTACCGCTGCTGTCTGGTCTTTCCCGTTCCTTCCTTCGGTAAGGGCGTAGTGAGCATAGTCGAAATCCATGGCTGATCTGTTGGGTATGAATCTGTCAAGCTGGTGGAACACAGAAGCAAATCAATATACAGTTCATCCAATGTCACTGATCTTGTTATATCATCAAACTGTTGCATCACACTGAAACAGATGATCTTTATCTAATGAACAAACCTGATTTGTAAATCCTAATTCTTAATGCCAGATAAACAACTTGCAATTCGAAACCCTAATTCTTAATTGCATAAAGGAATCGACTTTGAGGAATTGAACAGAGAACACGCAAATTGAAGAGAAGACTTACGTTTTCCTTGGAACTTTTCCTGGGAAGGAAGTGTTCTTGAAGTGGGCACCGAGCTTGAGCCTTCAAGTGCGTAGATGTGTTCATACCTGCATCCATTATCAACCAAACACACAGAAAGAAAAAAAAAACACAAAGAAACAGAGAGCAAGATAGCGAAAATAAACGAAACGGATTACAAGATATAAATCCTATGAACAATCAGATCAAACCAAAGACAAATCAAATAAAGCAGTGTATCGAAGCACAAAGAGCAGAGAGAGAGCGAAGAGTTGTTCGTAAGCTGATGATGCGAGATGAGAGCAGATTGAATTGGTGGAGAAAAGTGTGAAACCTGGCGTTGATTTATACTACAAAGGGAATTAGGGTTTCGTGTGTCCCCAATTCTCTAATCGGAAAGTCCGTAACGGCTATATTCCCGAGAGAGCCGTTTAAAATTTATATAAACCGGGAATGCCTTTCTCTAATTTTATATAACCAAACCAAAATTAACCGGTTATGTTAAACTGAACCAAGGATAAGAGATTCGATTCGGTTTAGTTAACAAAAAACAAGCCTCCATGATTATTTCTTGCACAAACTTGTCCAAACCAAGTGTTCCATGGATCAACCAAGTAACTTGTTTGCAATATTTTGGTTTTTAAATTGCAGATGAATATAAAACACTTCCATCATTTTTAATACAAAGATTAAGAATAAGATACACAAAAGTAGAGTCTTGTACTGATTGAGTTGGTGGAAACTATAGAGAGAGAACTTATTACAAAAGCATAATATTAACTAAACACTAGGAGAAGCTCCCACACTAACCCCAACAATGGATTAGAACATCTTTAACCAATGTGCTTAGAAGGGTTTTCGAGGGATGTTTAAGGTAGGGGTTCACCAAAACTTTAAGCACCAATTTCTAAAATTCCATATTAAGCATTGATTCTTGTATTATTCACGGGCTGCACTGACACGTGATGGTTCACAAGCGGTTCGTTTTTATTTTTTTTTCTTTAAATCAGAAAAATAAAATAATATATATATAAACAATGTACTAGGATTAATGGTGCTCTAACTCTAACATTCTTAAAATAAATATGTGGATATATATATTTTTATAATATTTACTTATGATTTTTAATTTTACTAAAAATTCAAAATATTCTAAAACATGAACTTTAAACTGAATTTCGTAAAAATAAAAATTTCACAATTAAATATTAATGTTAATATATACATCCACATACATATACTAATTTAGGGTGCTCCGATAAACTATTGAGAGGCATAATGTGGAAATATACGAGGCATCAAAGTAGGGTACACTTATAGGTTTATTTCTAGGTCGAGTCCACTCAAAAACGATAAAACACTAATGCATGATATGACTCGTACGTGGACATTCCATGAACCAAGCAAAAACAGTAGAACCACACGAGTTGTGAAGCAAAAAATAATTGTAAGATTCTTATTGACATGTTCTAAAAAGATCACACACAAAAAAAAAAAATTGAAAAGAAAAGAAAAGAAAGAGAGAAGAATGGAGTCTCAGTCCCAGTATTACACAACTATAATCATATATAGATAACAAAACTCATTAACCTATCAAATAAGAACGTCGTCGTCTAGGATCAGTAACATTGATCCTCCAATGAAAATCAATGGAACCTCTAAGCCTCGCTCTCCTCCTCTCCCAGTTGATCTCTGTCCTCCTCTTCTCCGTAAGCCTACACAGCTTCTGCAAGTCTTCGTCCATAGCGTCGTGCACCTTCCACCATCTACCGTGCGCCGCGTCGCTAGCGTACACTAGCTGATCCTCCATGTCGAAGTTGCAGTCGTAGTCTCTGTAACAGAGCCATGGTTTCAAGCCCAAGTAGTGGACAGCGTAGAGCTGAGGCGGCTCGGTGGAGAAGAGGTGGTTCTTCATGTTTCTTTCGTTGGTTGTGTTGGCCCAGAAGTTCTTTAGATAGTTTACTCGTCGAGGTAATCGATGCCACCACACGAAGATCTCGTTTAGATACCTGAAAAATACATATATGTAACATTTAATTTTGTTCAAATGTATACATGTACATAACATTATTATTGTTCTTTTTTGTAACACTTACATTTGTTTTTGGTATACAGTATGTTTAGTGATATAGAATATGGTTGAAAAATAAAATTTAAAATAATATATTTAATATATTTACACTAATATAAAATATGGTTGAAAATATTTTATTGTAAATTTAATTCTGCAATAAAAAAAAGCAGAGTTAGAAATGATCTACACGATCTTATTTCACGCCAATTTAGTGTGATAGTTGAGATGTGAGATAACTAGACTTGATTAGTCGATACTTTCATTAATTAAGCACATTGTTGTTAAGTGTTATTGAATTGTATAATATATATAGGGCATTTTTTCAAAAAATATTAAAGTAGATTTTTCATTAAAAAGACATAAATGGAGGAAAACGACTAAAAATTTATTAAAGTAAAACCCCCTTTTTCTCATACTTTATAGATTATAAATAATTATTTAAATAAAAAAAAATTTAAAATAATAATTATTATTATTTTGAAGAATGCATTTTTCAATTAGAACTTTTTTTAAAAAAAAAATTCTAATTTTTGCGAAATTCTAATTTTTGTTTTTTTTTTAAACTATTTAATTTTTTTTTTACGTTTTAAATATTTATTTTTAAATCTTAAACTACCAAAACTTTATCCCTCAAATATAAATTCTAAGTTTATAGATTAGTTAATTATATGGATATAAATATCTATTTATTTTTTAAATAAAATATTTTAATCATTTTGACTCATATATTCTATTTATAATAACAAAATTATTGTTATTCTCGTATATATACTACGTTGGCTATGAAATAAAAACATAAATTACTCTTATATTATCTAAATGCTAAGTGCTTACCCTTGATCACCGCCGTTGTATGAAACAATATCACTTCGCTGACTCATGATCGTACTAAACGTACAATTAGAAGGCTCAATAACCATCACACCAGAGTTAAATATCCAGACATCATTCCCGGTGGCCGACATCTGAGGAAAATGGAAGAGGATGTCAAGGCTACGCAGAACAATGATGTCAGCATCAATGAAGACCACTTTGTCGTAATCCGTCAACTGCCACAGCCGAAACTTGCTGTAGTTATACTCATTGTACGACTCTTTTTCAGCAAGTGGGTTTCTGATTCGTAGGATTCGACGTAGCTTCCATCCCGCGGCTGCGAGAGCTCGGAGTTTGGCGGTGGAGATGGAGTCGTCGTGGAGAAGGATGAGGTCGCGTTTTGTGTTTGTCTGAAGGAGGCTTTGCGCTAAAGTAATGGCGCCGCAGACGTATGATTCGGATGAGTGGAGAACGGTTGCGTAGGCTTCACGTTTTGGTCGACTTGTTTCTGATTGTATCTTCGTTAGGTCATACACTTTGTCTATACCTGTATTTTTTTTTTGTATATTGTAATCCAAGAAAATTATATATTAGAAAAATACTCTAAGATATAGTCATTTTTAAGTTTTTGTTATTAAAATAAACTTACAAAAATAATCAAAATATATTTTATTAAAAAATGTAAATATACATTTAAATAATTTTGATTTAGAGTTTAGAGTTACGAAATAGAGGTTTATAAGTGAAATTTAAAATAAAAAAATATTAAAACTTTCAAAATAAAAATAAAAAATCTATTTTGATTATTTTTTAAAATATATTTTTGTGATAAAATCTTTTAAAAGGGTTGTTTGAGAGATTTGTCCATTATAATATGTTTTTTATTAAAATTTAATTGATGGGTTAAAACGTGTTAAATTAATTTAATTGTTCTATTTGTATAAGAAAACAAATGATCACCGACACTAAACACGCTTTGATCCTAGTAATCTAGGAAAAATAAAACAAAATGAAACACATGTAATAATTAAAGAGTTGGGTATTGACCAATATATTATACATTAATAAGCCATTACTATCAACCTTATTCGATGATCATTGATCTGGTTGATCATTGATTTGTTTCTTAAACCTCAAGCAAATGTTGCTAACTAATCAATCAACCAACGAATACGAATGCCTAGCTAGTTTGAAAAGGCAATTAATATTGTTTAGTTAGTTTTCTTAGTTTGTATAGTTTACTCAGAAAATATTGTTTACAAAGCTAACTAATTGCAAAGTACCACATATTAAATTAAAGTATGGTTAACTGGTAATCATCACTGTTTTTAATAGCTTTCAGATGTAACATCAATTAGATATCGTAGTTTGATCATTTGACTATATATGTGAATGTAACGATTGATTCTAATATACACTTCTGAAACTGAAATGTAGCTGGTAAGACAATCACTTCGGTGGTTAGCAAAAAGAAATACCTAAAACACAACCACTAATTAAGGTACTAATAGCTAATTAACACAACAAGCATCTAAGCAAAGTATCCAAACATATGACTTATTTTATCAGATCTAACAAAGTTGGTAACCTTCACATCAATTTCACGTGATCAAATCATTTTTAAGTTAGAATGTCTTAGTCACTATACGAGACTTTTCTATCTCAAGTTCAGTTTGAACTTTATTGTTTTGTTTAGCTTGTTCACCTTTTTATCAAATTTAAAACAAAATTTAAGATAACTTGCTAGTGATCCCCCAACCATAATTAAAATTAATCATTTTTGGTTCATCTTAACATTTACAAAATGAAAGTTTAGTATTTTGTGGTTTGCATAGTTTAGTTCCTTTACTAAAATTAGAATTATTTTAACGCGAGTTGTGTTCGAATTCGCCTACATTCATATATTCCTAACGCGTGACCACCGGTGATTTAACGTTCCAATAGATGAGGAGCGGTTTACCGTCTTTTTTTTAATTAGAATTATTAAACAAAAAAATTAAATAAATGTAGATTTGTTATGAAAGTAATATTACCTTGTGGTGCCCACAAAGGAAGAGCAAGATTGCAAGAACCGATTGGTAAACTAAGCTTCTGCTGTAACCTAACCACCTCAGGCCGATACAACCACCAATCTCCCTCCCTCTTCTCCAAATCATCACACCTGAAAATCTCAATCATCGGTTGACATTTACTCCAAAACAACACTTTACTCTTCCATGCCCAATCCCTTTTCACTTTCTTGGCTGCCAAGTTAGCCGCAACTAGGTTAACTTGCAACCTCAAAACCTCTCTTCTCCACCCTTCTTCAGGGTACTTGCAAGGCAGCTTCACCACTATCAAATCCATCTTCTCTAACCTTTCCAAATCAGGCATTGTTATCTCAGGACATGTGGGAACATCAGTATCTTCCTCTTCATCTATCCATTCAGGAAACAAGTCGTGCCATGAGAAAAACTTGGAGACACGTTCAAAATGTATGTGAATGGTTTCACCATAACGTTTCCATTGTGTAAGATCAGATTCTTCTTCCATGTTCACCATCCCAATCTTTGGTTTCCCTAACCCTCTTGTTAGCAACTCATCCATGAAGCTTGGTGGCTCAAGCTTGGTTTGGTTACTAGAATCTATCTTGTTTATTTGGTTCTCTACAATGAGTTCTTGCATCTTCACTCCTCTCTCCACCTATATAGTTCCAAAAGACTGATCAAACAACAATAGAAAGATACTTATTACCACAAACAAAACAACAAAACCTCACCTTACCTTGGGAGTGCAATCATAAAAGGAGCATCCAACAAAGGAAGCTGCGCTGGTGAAGTAGACTGATGAAGAAGGGTGAAGAAACAAGGCAATGTAGAGAAGAAAAGAGAGAGCAAACAAGATTAAGTTGAAGCGTATCAATGTGGATTTTGATGGAGCTATCTTCATGATCATCATCATCATCTTCCTCCCGTTTCTAAATGAAAAACATTTCTCTTTCATCTTGTATATATATACTAATAAAAAATGTTCAAGGGAGTTATGTGTAGGATGATGATTCTCTTATATATATATACGGTCCAAGTAAAATAATTAAAACATGGTAACTACTAATTATTAATCTATGTAGAGGTTGAGTAAAATAATAAACACAAAAAAAAATTAAAAGGTCTAGAAGAGTTTCATTGGACGGTGGCAAAGGATTTTCTTTACTCAAAAACAAAGACTTGATGGATTAATACTAATATACCAAAGATGTGGCCAAAGCTTTAGGGTGGTTGGGTTACAAATAATGAAATACGTGTGCCTTAAGTTACGTAGTTTTGTTCTCAAGTCCAAACGTGGGACCAAAATGACAGTGTAAAGGATACTATAATGGAACCAACCATATCTTCTACATCTCAACCAATGAGTTTATGAGTCAAGTCACGAGAATTTTAGGTAAAAATTGATATATAGTTAGTAGATTCAACACTAGTCCAAATGGCTAGTGTGTCTATCAATTCATAAATTTTGTAATTTCTGAGGAAAATTTTGAATAAGTTTTGTTACAATACTAAGTTTAGATACGAGTGATGTATCTGATAGAGACAATCCAACCATCTTTTTTTCCTTAAATAAAATGTTTCCACAACTTACAACTTGACGGTCTTAAAAAGAAAAAAAAAATAATCAAATGGTGATAGCTTAGTAATAATTTTTAGGGCTTATCCATGTTAGTCTTGGGTTTCATTTTTTTAAAACTTAAATTATTATTAACTGGTGAGTTTGAGTTTAAGTTTCGGTTATATAGTTAGTAAATTGTAACTGATAATCATTTCATCCATTAGCATTAATCGGAAAATATTCCAAAATTTGATCAGATACTGTAGTAGTCAATCCATTATATAGCACTAAGTGCATTATTTTTTAGAGTATGAGCCGAAAGGATTTATCTGAAAAAATGAAAAAAATAAAATATATATATATTTCTATAAAAAGGAACAGTTACAATTGTTTATTCGCTAAACTCCACCAACTACAGCTTCTGAAAAGTACAAAAGATCATAATAATTCAAAGAGAGGGAATATGCTTAATGTGAAAAATACACTAAATAAACGTAAGCATTCTTCTTCTACGTTTCCCACACACATTGATGGTAGGCCTACCTTACTCTTTTCTTGTCTACTATTTTAAAACTTAATTAATAACAAAATATTTTAGTAATCCACGAAAAACCAAGAAAGAAATTAATTCAATTTTATTAACGACTTTATTATCTGATATGTAACATGTACGACGTGATCATCCTTGTGGTAAAGTCTTAAACGGCTAAAAGCGTAGAATAAAAATAATATTTGAATAAAAAGTGGGTGATGTGGCTGTGATTACTATAAGAAACATTTTTAAGTTCTCGTGTCAACATTGGTTACAAGAGTGACGATGCTTCTCATCTCATCCCTTCTCTCCTTTTCTTGTTTTTACTTTCATTTTAAGTAATAATTAGTCTCTCTCAATCAAAGATCATCATCAGTAATCAAAGATCATCATCAGTAATCAAAGATTATCATCATTTTTAAGCTGAGATGTCAAAGTGATTTTGCGATGAAAAAGATGGAGAAAATGTGACATTGTTGTAGGTTTTAGGAGCCCTGACCACAACCTCTACCTCTTTGGATAAGATTTGGCTGGTTTTAAGCTAACGAAAGATGAGATTACATCTTAAAAACCTTGAGCCAGGATGTGAATGGTGCTTAAAGTGGTGTAAGAGAGTACTTTAAGAAAATGGTATTATTGCAAAATCTCAAGAGAAGCTGTTCTGTCAAATGAAAAATACACATGCTCTGTCTCTCATCATTTTATCTCTTTGACCACCTCTTGCATGTGTTGTGCATAACTTCTTCCTGGTGGAATGAAGATTATATCTTCCCAACCTGAGTTCTTCTCGCTCCTCTACATCATTTATTCAATATAATCACATTTTATCAGATTATCACTGGGTTTGCTGCATTCATATTACTTCAATTTCTTTGAACAAAGAATAATAGTTACCTCCATTTTCCTCAATACATCTTCCAAGCTCCCAACCTGTGAAAGGACAATGTTTATTAGTTTCATGGTGAAGATAAGAAGACTCTCAAACATTACCCATCCTGTGGAATTCCTCTATACTGTTGTATCTCAATACAAGGTATTATATCTACAGTTTTCCCTTTCTCTCGCTGTGCTTCCTTTGAAAAAATATGGTGTTCTAATAGAAAGCATATGAATACAGACCATGTAAGCACAATGACTGCTAGCAAAACACGTGCTTCTTAAATCAAGGTGTCGAATAGAAGACAAATAGGAATCATTACCATAATTTGTTGATCTCCTCTTGATGCTCTTGTATACTTTGAAAGTTCCTTTTCTATATCTTCCTGAAAGAAGTTGAAGCAGATATAGATTGTCAATAACAGTACAGTAAAAGTTATCTGGCTTGCCCTTTTGGCTTTTGAGAGATCCTATTAGTATTGTTTAAAGTGCGAGAAGAACCAACCTTACTGAAATATACAGGGCAGTAACGTTTGTTTTTTTTCCTCACAACAAGAAGCTCAGACTGCAGATGGCAATCAAGTAAAAACATAGCAAAAATACACCAAAACACACGGAAACTTCATTGGTTTATAGAAGTGCATACTATTCACTAACTGAATATAGGAGAAAATTAAACAAAGAAGAAACAATCCATGAATCCAAACTAGGCAGGCATTACAATGTAGCTCACTAAATGTAGCAGCATCAACACTTTAGCTTCTGAGTAGTAACAAAATGGCGAAAGGCGACCAAGCAAATGATTGATATCTACCTCAGAGCAAGAGAATTTGCACAAAAAAATTACCTGGAATACCGGAACTCCATCAAACCCATTCTTACTACTTGAGGACTTGAGCTGGAACACAAATATTTCCAGCTTTTAAGATAATCTTGAAATGAAAAACTAACAACTAACTAGTAAAAAAATAACTGCAGGAGAATTGTATATGATTAAACTTGTAGCATGAACTAACCTCCAACGCATTCTTTAGTTGGATTGGATCAGGCAAGAAGCGAAAAGAAATGCCCTCAACTTTTAGCAAGTAGACCTGTAAACATCATCCTCTTCAAACTCCAGGGCAATGAATTCGACATCAAACAAATGTAGCTACCAGGACTACGCTAATCATGAATGCAGTTGCAAGTTCGAAGCCAAACTAGAGCGCCGCTAATCATACAACCAAGTCTTCCCATTCATTTCAAACATCAAATAGGAGTTTCTATTACACTATTACCATGTTATCTTAAACCGAGTAAATGAACGCTAGACACGAACAAAGTTAACTAAGAGTGAACTCCCAGTCACATAAACTAGTAAGAAACAGAGAAACAGTCCGAGGAAATCTGCTTATCTTCATATGTTCCAAGCTCAGTTTGAGTGAGACAAACAATGGCTTATACATTGACATAGTGAAGTGATCAAAGGGAACAGGAACTACCTGGTCTAGATTAATGGGAACAACCTTAGCATTCGTTTTCAATTCTCTTCTCCGCAGACGCGCCTGCAGATATGATAATTGAGTATCAAGAGCTCATAAAGTCAGAAACTTTCAATAGCAAAACGGAAGATAAAGAGCAAACAAAACAAAACCTGAGCAAGGAAAGCTTCAGCATCCTCTTGACGGAAACAGAGCAATCCGATAGACTTGTCTCCCGTAGGATCCGAGATAAGTACAAACTCGTTATTAGTGTTGCTAACCGTAAACACCGAGGTGCCAGCTAGAGCTTTAGCGACGTGAGATGGATTCAAAGTCGTAGGCTTTGAGGATTGCGAGACGGAGGCGAAGGGAGGAGAAGGAGGAAGTGAGAAACGTCGAGTGGTTAAGGATTCGGCGAAACGTTTGGTGTCTTCGAAACGGGAGGAGAGGTCGGAGGCGAGGCGAGTACAGTGGTGGTGAAGGAAGGAGAGGAAAGGATTGGGTTTTACTGATGACTCCATTTTTTGGATTTGCAGAAAGAAGAGAAAGTAGACGAAGCTCGTCACTATGAAGGAGAAAAGAGTGAACCAGGCTCAGACTGTTGGCCCATCTATCATATTTGGGCTTTATTTATTTGGCCTTTCGTCAATAACAATTAATGAAAGCAAAAGGTTAGGCGTAAAAATGTCTTTCTTTTTATTATACTGATGGACTCCATTAACCATGAAGAAGAAAGAGTGAAGAAGGCTCAGAGTTTATATGGGCCTTTACTCATTTATTGGGCCTTCCGATAATAATTTTTAATAACAAAGCAATTTATAAAAACAGGGGTAAAAATGTCTTTTGTGTATGTGTCTTGAATTAAACAAGTTCGTATTAATTACACAACCAACATTACACTGTGTGTTCGGTAATAATTTGAAGCCTGATCCTCTCGTTTGCGAATTTTTTTTTTTTTTAGAAATCGAATCATCTTCTTCTACTTTCCTCAGATTAAAGCAAAAGAAAGTGTTAATCCAAGCGACTTTCTGGAGATCTTCAAACACAGAGTGATAGAGAGAGAGAGAGAGAGAGAGAGAGAGAGGAATATGGAGGGATGACGGCGGCGGAGAGATGGCGAGGGGAGGAGGAGAATGGACCGTCACCGGAGGAGTTATCTCATATAAAAGAATAACACTACTCGTTTGCTCTTTCAACATTCTCATTGCTCTCTATGTTCTTCGCTTTCTCTATGTCTCTTCTCTCCACTTCTATCCCAATAACCACAATGGTTCGCCTTCTTTTTGATTTGCTTCATAATTGGTTGATGACAGTGTTTGTATTCTAAAGCTTCTGGCTTTTTCGTTTTCTTATTCCAGTTGTTAAGTACACAGCAGATGAGATTAGGAAAATGGAGGAATCTACTCGGATTCGAAGATCTAAATATCCTTCTGAGCTTGTTAGATTGGTGAGTGGCTGTTTTAATGTTACTTGTGTTTTTGATTGTTCTCATCAAAATGTATTGTCATACATAATAGGTGAAGAAGCTGAAACATGATCTCGCCACTGCTGAATCAGATACTGAACTCTCTCCTAATGTAAAAGGCAAACTAGTTGATGAGATCTTGGAGCGTTTGAAAAGCTTAGAAGAGAAGTCTAATGTTACCCTAGTCAGAGGTTTGTGCTGTTTCAAATCCTATCTTTCTGTTGCTACTAAGCTATGTCTTCTTCTTTTTGGAATGTGTTGCTCCTTGGCTTCAAAATCAGTGTCAAGTATATATTAAAGTCATGACCTTTATGTTGAAACTGGCAGAAACTTACGTTTCCTTCGTGGTGTCGATAATGCATGGTAGACTTGTTAATGTAATTAGTTTTCCGTTGACACATTCATGTCACCCTTCAGTTCAATGTATGATATGTAATACCTTCTTATCTTCATTTGGCGATACAGAAGCTGTAGAAACGTGGCGCAGTGAGAAGCTGAAGGAAGCTAAAGAGCTGATTCAGAAACAAAATGGGGTAAATTCGACAATGATATTGGAGGAAGCAGGTATAACTGATTAATAGCCATTGCTAAGTTACCAGTGACCAAAAAATCATTTTACAAAACAGTCTGGATACTGGATCATTGGTTAATATAAGTAGAGTGGAACTCTGTCTTGCTGTAACTATCATATAGGGATGCTTGTAAGAGCGTTGGAGTTGGAGTGGGATGTGCTGTCTGAAGAGATTGGTTTTTGGTTACCTGCTGAGGTTCACAATGAAGAGCACGATGATAAACCTGAAGGAGAGGAAGAGCCTGGTAATATTTCTCAAATATTTATACTTTCCCAATCTCTAAATTTGCATAAATATAATTTGACAATTTTATAATTGATGAGGTTATACATTTTGTTTTGGAATTTACAGAGGAGATATTAGCAGGCAGACCAGTGCCAGCTGTATGTAATGTAGAGCTTCACACAGATTATGGTGGTGCTGCAGTGAGATGGGGGCTCACACATCATAAAGAGAGTGCAGCTGATTGTTGCCAAGCTTGCTTAGACCAGGCAAAGCGTGCAAAACCTGGAGAGATGAGATGCAACATATGGGTTTATTGCCCATCCGAGTTTGGTTGCTTTTCTCCAGATATTTATGAGCATAAACATCAGGAGTGTTGGCTTAAATACGTAAGAAGCTACCTTGTTCATTTAGTTTCCTTGATAATGCTCGTCTAAGTCGGATAATTAAGATTGGCTAAAACTGCAGGCAGAGAAGCCAAAACGGAGTTTTAAAGACAGATACTCAGAGTCATACAGAAACAACCACCCAAAAGCGCCTACTATTGTTCCATGGGTTTCAGGTGTTGTAACGGCTTGAGCATAACCCCTTGATGGACAGAACAGTTTGGTGGGACACTAGGAGAGAGATAGTGTTGGTTTTTTCATGTTGTGTTACCCATTCTTCAGAGTCTTGAAAGTTGAAGTACCTGGACCAAGATGCTAACATCTTTGGCCAATTGTTATACGTAAGAATAGAATGTTTTTTCCTTGTTTTTGTTTGTTTGTCCTTAAAACACATGTGGACTACGGCTTACCTAACACATAATCAAAGTCCAAATATGGTATCAGTAATCATGTTTTTTTGTCCAATGTTGTTCGATTCTCTTAGTGGCTACATCATAGTGATGTAATCTCTACTGTACTTGTTTTGTTTTCGTACAGTTGTTTATTTTTCTTTGCTAATTTGATGCATTTGTATGCCAATGAAAAGCTATCTATAGACAGGAGATTGTTTTGTGTGTTAACCAAATGTGTCTCCTGGTTCTGACAGTGAATTTTGGACACAGTCAGGTTGTATGCGACAGAGAGATACAACAGAGCATATGGTTAAGGTTAGTTTGGAATGAATGGTAAATGAAAATTAGAAATCAGAAGAAGAAAGCGAAAATTACTGAAGGAAAGAGAGGTTCATCAACCATTTGTTTCCAGGACCAGGATTATCTCTTTTCCAATTATAGACTTTTGAATTGTGCACCTCTCTTTACTTTGTCTAAAAAAACTTCTTAATCGGTAATATCATTGATTCTCTCCTCTACTTTCTTCATTTTTTTTCTCTCTTGTAAGTTTCTTTTTGTTGATTTCTTTCTTTTAAAGTTTTGCCTTTCTAGCTTCCTCCAATGGAGGATTTGAAATCACAAGAAGCAATATCTCCTCCTCCAGAAGAACTTAATGTGACATCAGATGTTACTGATGATGTTGTAATCATAAAGCCTGAGTTGCAGCAGCCTCAAGAAGATGAAGCAATGCAACAATCTCAAGAAAATGATGATTCAACTGATAATGAGAAAATTTATATGGATGACACTTTTTTCCCCTCCGGTTTATCAAGCAGTCAAGCAGAAGAATCACAAGATTCTTCTACTTCTAATTCTGTTTCTGAGATTGTTCTGCCTCGAGTGAAGATTAAGCATGGAGCTGAGGGCGCACCAAGAATGCCTTCAAGATCTCTTTCTTCCCTAAGAAGCCTTGGATCTCCAAGAGCACTCTTGTCTCCAAGATTTGGAGGAGGATCATCACCTTTGAGCAATGGAACACCCAATTCTTACAGACACTCTATTGACACAGCATCACCTTTTGAATCTGTTAAAGAAGCTGTCTCAAAATTTGGAGGAATCACAGATTGGAAAGCACATAGAATGGAAGTATTAGAGGTAAATGTTCATTATGTGTATCTTTGCATTGTTACGTGGCCAAGACTTGATCTTACCTTCTTTTTTCATTGCAGCGACGCAAGTTTGTAGAACAAGAACTTGAAAAGTTGGAAGAGCAGATTCCTGAGTACAAGAAAAAATCAGAAACTGTTGAGATGTCAAAACTTATAGCGCTTGAGGAGTTAGAGAACACAAAGAGACTCATAGAAGAGTTGAAGCTTAATCTTGACAAGGCCGAGACAGAAGAAAAACAAGCTAAGCAAGACTCAGACCTTGCAAAGATGAGAGTTGAGGAGATGGAACAAGGAATTGCTAGTGAAGCTAGTGTTGCAACTAAAGCACAGCTTGAAGTGGCTCAAGCCAGGCATACATCTGCGATCTCGGAACTGGAATCTGTCAAGGAAGAGCTACAAACTTTTCAAAATGAGTATGATGCTTTGGTAAAAGAGAAAGAGTTGGCTATGAAGGAAGCAGAAGAAGCTGTTAAGGCTTCTAAAGAAGTTGAGAGGAAAGTTGAAGAACTGACAATAGAGCTGATAGCTTCAAAGGAGACGTTGGAATGTGCACACTCTTCTCATTTGGAAGCGGAAGAACATAAGATTGGAGCAGTCGTGTCGCGTGATCAGGAAACTCACAGGTGGGAGAAGGAACTAAAACAAGCAGAGGAAGAACTTCAAAAACTCAAGCAACATATAGTTTCAACCAAGGAGCTGAAAGTGAAACTTGACTTTGCTTCAGCATTGCTTCTTGATTTGAAGAAAGAACTTGCAGATTATAACGAATCATCCAACTCACTACAGGAAAAGTCCCATGCAGATATACAAACAGCCGTTGCTTCTGCAAAGAAGGAGCTCGAAGAAGTCAATGTGAACATCGAGAAAGCAACTTCTGAAGTGAAATGCTTGAAGGTTGCATCATCATCCTTGAGACTGGAACTTGAGAAAGAGAAGTCAGCACTTGACTCAATTAGAAAAAGAGAAGGGATAGCGTCAATAGCAGTTGAGTCTCTAGATGCTGAGATAGACGTAACCAAGTTCGAAATAGCTCTTGTTGAGTCCAAGGAAAAGGAAGCTAGAGAGGAAACGGTGGAGCTACCAAAGCAGCTGCAGCAAGCAGCTGAAGAGGCTGATGAAGCGAAATCATTAGCAGAACTTGCTCGTGAAGAGCTGAGAAAGTCTCAAGACGAAGCAGATCAAGCAAAAGCTGGAGCAAGTACAATGGAGAGCAGATTAGTTGCAGCTCAGAAAGAAATTGAAGCTGCTAAAGCTTCAGAGAGATTGGCATTAGCCACCATCAAGGCCTTGCAAGAGAGTGAATCTGCTTTGAAGGAAAACAATGTTGATTCTCCGAGAAGTGTAACACTGACACTAGATGAGTACTATGAGCTAAGCAAGCGTGCTCATGAGGCTGAAGAGGTAGCCAACGCAAAGGTTGCAGCAGCGGTTTCTGAGATTGAGGAAGCTAAAGAAACAGAGAAGAGAAACTTGGAGAAACTGGAAGAAGTAAACAAAGAGATGGATGCAAGAAAGAAAGCACTTGCAGAAGCAATTGAGAAGGCTGAGAAGGCTAAAGAAGGGAAGCTAGGTGTAGAACAAGAGCTGAGAAAATGGAGGGAAGAACATGATGTAAAGAGAAAGAATGGTGATAATGAAGAGAACATAGAGAATAGTAATGGAAAAAGCTTAGAAGAGTCGAAGGAGAAAGAAACAGAGTCTAATGGAACTGAAACAGACCCAACTCCACAAGCTAATCCTGTAAAGAAAAAGAAGAAACTCTTCCCAAGATTTTTTATGTTCATGATGAAGAAGAAGTCAAATAAGTGAGTTTGATGTTAAGAAGTTGATTATGTATAACTTTTATTAAATGTAAAGTCTATACTATAAAAGAAGAGTTGAGCATTAATTCTTTTACCCAAGAACATAGTCTTGCTATGTTGCAGGAAAGCATAATATAAGGAACTTAAAAGTCAATGTCACACCAGAGTAGTTTAGCAACATCCCTAGATGTCTTGTGTCTGAATCTAACAGCATACTTAGACCGAGAACACATGAGTTATATGGACGTAAAGGTCTACCGCTTGCTGGATAAGCTGAAAGAGCTGACTTTCATGGGAGTTGCAATGACTAGAGGCGCTTCAGGTGAACCAGAGATTGCAAAGTTGTCATTCATGAAGCGGCTGTCCACGATGGATTCATTTCGAAGGACTATCTTGTAGCAGTAGCATTTCTTCAGGCCTTCCTGGTCATGGTAGCATTCATGAGATCCGTTCTTCACTTGCTGAAAGTTCCATATCACACTGAATTTGCCAACGGTTGCCACCACATGACGCTCTTGTTTCCCATCCTCCGTGACCTATACATATCCAAATTTACCAACAGGGATACACTTAAGATGGATTACCAAAAAGAAACACCAGAGAAGTAATGAACACAATAACCTGTAATTTAAAATCTGTGGGAGAAACTGAACAAGACAATACAACTTTTATTGTATTTACGTTATGGGAACTGTACTTCAACTAAGAAATGAACTTCTTCAACATTCAATCTAGACGGAAAGACCTTGCATAAAGTCACCAACCCAGCTTGACATCAACAAGAAGGACTCGAGCAAAAAGAGACCTACCCTTTCGAGTAAAAACAAAAAACCACATAGAAAATCTAGTTTTGGGTGTACAAAAGAAATTCAGATGGCTGTCTTCCATTCTTAGATTTCAAAGACTATCATGCATTCTATTATGAAGAAAACATGGAAAGATTGTCACTTTGGGAGCACGAATATAAACAGCAGCTAGAGTTTTGCTTACCCAAGAAAACTGAGCATTGCGGAACTTGTTGTTGGATCCAGCTAAATGGGCGTCGAGAGGTCTTAGCTTAAGCAGCCTTGGCGGAGCTATCTTATTTCCCATTCGACCCTTAAAGCCAGTCTTTGTTTCACCATCCTTGTCAGTGAAAAGGGTACAGATAACAATCAGATATGTATCAGTTGTACCAACTATCCATTTCCCATCGAAAGTAGCATCTAAATGAGTTACAGTCGCACCAAGTCCAGGGAAAGCCGTCTTTGCCTGCCTCATAGTGTTGCTCGAGTAGAGTCTAATCTTCCCATCAAGAGAACCAACAACAATTGAGCCATCACCAGTGGTTGCAAAGCACCGGAAGTCAGTCCCTCTACAAAACTGATGCCCCTGTGCCCAATTCAAGACTGGAGCATTGGCAGTAGCAAGATCCTGAACCATCCCATACCTGTCACGCATATCCCACCTGCAAAGCCTATTGTTATCCAAACCGAGAAACGTCGATGCAGATGGGTCCAATTGAGCACCTTTACCATCATTAGTAATGTCACTCATAGAGATATCCACTCCATCTTTCTCAAACTTCCACTCCGAAATAACCTTCCCGGTCTCAATATCAAGCTGATGGACTCCTCGGTTTTGACTCATGGGGCTCATGAGCAACATGTTAGTCTCAGCTCTCATGAGAAGAGCCTTCCTCGGTTCTGAGTGAGCCCGAGCAGAATAACCAGCCTCAAAGTTAACACAAACACCTTTCCCTTGAATCCCTTGCCTCATGTTCTTGAAAACCTGAATACCAGAATCCCCAACAAGGAAACTATTATCCAAAGCACCAAGAGCTAAGCTATGTATCCCCTCACTCGTAGCTTCTTCAAAAGCCTCAGTCAAATCCTGTGTATCCCTCGCCGGAGTAGTTGCAGACAGCAAAATATCATCAGCGTCCTCCCACATGGAATCATCAGCAGCTTCAGGATTGGCCCAATTAATAAAATCTTTCCCAAAGATCTTCACTTTACTAGCGTCATTCATCTCAACACCATGATTATTCTCAAACAAGCAATTGTTATATCTGTTTACATAAACGGTGAAATCTTCGACGCTGGCGAATTTAAAAGCCCAAACACCTTTCGCAACGAAATCAACTCGGCGTTGATCTTTATACGCTTTCAATTGCATCTCATCAGATACCTTTTCACTGATCTTACTCCCTACCTTCAACACCCACCACTCCGAATCTCGATTCACATCATCGTCGTCTTCTTCCTCGTCATCGTTCACTTGAGAGGTTTTCACGAAGCAGTAAGCGGTGAACTTCTCAGCAGTGATCCATTTAGCTTTGGGTGTGTTGCCATTGATGTAACGGAAGAGCCGAGCTGAGTTCTGAGTAGACGGAGGAGGAGGTGGTTGTTGTTGTTGTGTTGATGTGTATTTCAGCTTCAGTGCTTTGAGCTTCGCGTCAACGTCGTCGAGTGATGAAGAAGATGATGGCTCTAACGTATCCTCGAACTTGTCTTCCTCTTCTTCTTCTGCGCCCTCTCTTCGTTCTACGTACTCTTCGTATTC